>ML813978.1:84195-98130 GCA_009831015.1 Picea engelmannii | reverse complement strand
AGTTAATTGTACACCTTTAAAATCTAGAATAATATTATATAATTAATTTTTATATCATAAAAAATATAATAATATTATATCACTAAATTATATATATATATATATATATATATATATATATATATATAACAACTAACAATTATAATGAGTGCATGAGAATATACAATTATTATTATTATTAACTCTTATCTAGTAATTCTATACTAATCCAACTTACTTAAAAAGTATCATTAATGAGACATTGTAGATTACTTTTTATTAGATAACACCTCTAACTTAGTGTGACATGACATATGTTTTTACTATTTTAATATTTTCCTTAGGAAGCTCATTTTGGACACCAAATTTACTCTAATTAGTTATTGTCTTTGTGAAACTTAAGATCAATTTTTATGGAATTTGCTTGGTTTGGTGAGTGTTTTTCAAATTTCATTGTATTCAAATTCAAATACTAACACATACTAATACTGAGAGAAATTATTCTTTGAGGACACTTGCTTGTAAGTGATCCAAATTATTATATTATTGGCCATTTGATTGTGATTATGAGGCATTATGGATGTGATTATATTCTATTTTGGTATTTACATAAACATGTGCTATTGACTGGGTTCTCCTCGATGTGAAGGACTTTGGACCTCGAGGATGTAGATTCATCGATGAAATCCCTTGGACCCCGTATTAAGTCAGGGAGTCGACTATTGGTTTTTTATTGTTGTTGATATGGCATATATACATCTAATTAGATGTTATGATGATTGAGTATTATTGCTGACATGATCCGTTGATGATGCAGGATGATGATAGCTTTCCGACCAAACTCACATATGGAGTAGAGGAGTCATGCATGACAACTAGATACTTTGAGGGAGAGGTGTGGAAAACAACCCTACCACAAACTACTAGCACTTTCGTCATGGCTCGAACTGTAGGTTAACAATTACCTAGTTCGAGAAGACCTACGATGTCGTGAGGGCAGACTGCGATAGTCGGTCACGATGATTTTAAGGGGCGCGCAATAAGTCAGGGGCCTTATTCCTTAGAGGCCCTTAATCTCCCACAAGATCACCTGGCGAAGTATTGACTCCAGGTTTTTTTTATGTCTACCAAGTCAGTCAAAAGGTGAGTGGAACCCTTGGAGCATGTAGTGATTCCTCAAGGGCACGTCACGCAAGAAAAATGTAAAGAGGTGAGTGGCACCCTTGGAGCACGTAGTGTGTCCTAAAGGGAATGCCACACAAGGAAAATAGAATGAGGCGAGTGGCACCCTTGGAGAACCTAGTGCGTCATGAAGGGCACACCACGTTTTTAACTAGTAAGTGAATAAACTTAGACGACCTTAGAACGAATGATGTGCCAAGTAAGATTTTAAAAAAAATCCCTAATAAAAATGTCACCCATCCTAGGGAGATTAAAATCTAGGTCTTAGTGACACTTTTGGTCAAAAATAATAATCATAATTAAACGTGTGACGAGAAGAGGGTAAGAAATTCAATTAATTTATTAAAATCAAATTATTTTGGGGTATTAAAATTTAAAAAGGAAATGATTGCTTTTCTACATAGGCAAAACAAATTTTAGTAATTAAAAAGAAAAAGGGGTAGAAGGTGGTTTTTCTACACTTGCTAATTTGAGTTTTAGATAAAAAGGGAAATGAGGGAAATTTAAAAGAAATAGGAAACTAATGGAAAAAGGGGAAACATAAAGAAAAAGGGAAATGTAAGGAAAAAGCTGAATGACAAACTTAGTAAGGAATATTTCCTTTAAGAAATTTCTAATTTGAACTCAACTAGGAATTTAGTAAAGGCGTAAATCATTTAAAATATGTAAGGGAATATGGGGACACCAAGGAGTGTTTTTAGAACTCCTTTTTGGTGGGTGAGAGAAATAGGAATAATTAAGTAATTAATGAATTTAATTTCTGGTGCAATAAGGGGATGGATGACATGTGTACGGGTGAGTTTTTTTCCGAATTAATTTAATGAAAAATAAATCAAATGGGAATTTGGGAAATAAATCACTTAGAAAATATATAAAAAGGATGGAGGAGGAGGAGTATGGATTTGATCTTTATGTGTAACATTACACTGCAAAATATTTGTCTCGACTGACTTATCTTGTGGGAGTTGGGATACCTAGCTTGGGTAATGAGTGGTAGCTCAACCTTGTGATGCGAGATGGGAGCTAGTTGTTCTATGGTATAGTGTGTGTGGCCCCTTTGTTGCTCGGGGGGCTCAGGGGGAAGAAGAGTACCCCTAGCATTGGTTGGGAGGTACCGATGAAGTTACATCGATCGACAAGTAGGATCTAGACAGAGCGCGTGCATGACAACGACTCAGAGCTGTCACCTTGGGCTATGGTACAGATGTGTTTATTTGAATGGTAGATCATTATTTTTCTTGCTTTTTCATTACTGTACTTCTATTTTGTAAAGAAATGTTCTTTACTCAACATTTTTAATCAAGAACTTAAAGTCATGATAGCTTTACACTCGTTGTCTTGAATTGATTTCCTTGGCAACCCGATCCCTGATTGATATGACTGTTTTTTTTTTTTTTACTGATTGTTATGATTAGATCGCGCTTTATCTTCCACCCTTATCCCTAGGTCTTCAATCCATGCCTGAGCGGTCAGCCAAGAGATGAATCGACAATCGTCACTTCAGTGCATAGCGACCTATAGATTCTAATGCCCTTCTTTTCTGTGCATGGATGATGAGTGAAGGATTTTAGACTAGTTGTCTACCCCTTTCATATCTCTGCGTTGATATATACATTGCATTGGGCTCTACATGTTATATCACCTTTGCATTCTAAATGATCTTGGCATGTGATCAATGTGTTTATTTTTATTTTTTTTATGTCTGGCGAAATCAACAACTAGTTGGGCACGTGCTCATGTTACACGTGACCGTGTTATCCAACTGCTACCACTATAACCTCTAGGTGTGCCCACGATTCCCCTTACGCGGCACACATTGTAAGTCGGGGGGAATCGAACTCGAAACCTCATGGAACTTCATTTTCATGGAACTTGCCAATTGAGCTGCCCCCCCGGGAGTGATCAATGTGCTTATTTAACCTCTGTTTTTTATTATCTTTTATGGAAAATGTCCTCTGTGTTTTAATAAATTGGTCCACAAATTTTTCCCTCTGCAATTCATTATAATTTGATGGTGAAATTACCTTTCAGTTTTAATACATTCAAACACAAAATTCCTTTGCAATTCAATATGTTTGGATGCCGAAATTATCTTGCGTTTTTCATACATTCATCCACAAATTTTTTTCCTCTGCAAATTCATTATATTCTGATGGAGAAATTACCTTTCATTTTTAGTACATTCAACCAAAATTTTCCTGTGAAATTCATTACATTTGATGGTGAATTTTACGCTGCGATTTTTACTGTTCCATTGAATGTCAACTTACATTCCTTTACGTTGTTTCGAGTGAAATTTCAATGCGATTTTTTTTATATATATCTGATTGCGAATTTACCTTTCTCTTGATTGCAAAGTGACACGATATTCCCACTGTGAACTTACATGCTTTATTGAGTGCGATTCTTCTTGATTTACACAATGTGTTTCTTTGCCTTATATTGACTGTGATTTTCTTTGATAAAACTCAACGCCCTTTGATGATAAAACTCAACAAAATTTCATTGAAGAAACCTAGCGATTTGAGGATAGAACTCAACGATTTGTCATTAATAAAACTCAACAAATTGAATGGTAAACCCAACAAATTGATTGACAACATTTTAGTGGCAACGAATTCATATATATTTCATGGACATGATTTGGACAATGATTTATATGTATAATGTAAAGTGTAGAAATTTTGGTGATGCATGGCCATAACACAGTCAATGTTTTCTCTTTTATACAACAATCAAGTCTAGACTTTCATTTATCAAGGGATAACGATATAATATTAATGGTAGTGACAATAATAGATAGCAATTGATTGGACAATATTCTTGATGGTTTGACATTGCATGACAACATTGACATTTATTACAATTATTTATGAACAACATTTGTAGCATTATAAAGAGAAGCTATAACTCTGGATTGATTAATGGACAATGATTCCTTTAATTGCTGGCAATGAAATCTTGAGTATTGACAGTGAAATTCACAGCTAAATTAATAGATTTTTGGATTTCTCTTACACTTTGTGTTTTATATTACACTATATAGTTACAATATACCTTTAATAAGACAATAATATCTTATTCTCCCAAGAATTTCTTATTTTGCATTTATCATATCTTACACTCTACGATATTTATTCTCACTATATATAGGTTTACACTAATTTCATTTATCATATATTACACACTGCGATTTCATTTATGGAATGATAGAGATATCATATATTAATTCTTCCTATCAAATATTTAAATGACAACTTATATTATATTTTACTTAGCAAATTCATTCAGCAATAAATCCAGCAAACAATCAACACACAATGAATCAATACGATAACCTACATGACAAAGACCTATAGTTTAAATTTTTCTAAATCCATTTTTGTTAACCGTGGTAAAAATAAACAATGATAAATTGATGGTTAAATGGATATAGTGATCAAGAACAATGATTTTATTAATGGATAGTGTAGCATTTATTTTAGTAGAATAGTGATTTTATGAGATATCAAAGCTAATGTGCGACAGAGATTTATAATATCTAATGTGTGGCAGAGAGTTTATAATATCTAATGTGTGGCAGAGAGTTAGTATATAAATGGGCGAGATATAATACATAATCACCTTAACTAACATATCCCTTGAGTTATTTGAGAATGAGGAAAATAGAGGTAGATTTGTATACAAGGAGATGATAACATTTATAAATATTAAATGACTTAAAAAATTTTTTGTTGATTTACCAAAATAATAGGATATCATTGTTAGAGAAATTATATTGTTGAGATAATAGGATTGTTGTTTATTTTAGTTCACTACTCACACTTAGACATAATGCTTAACAATTATGGTTTATGGATTTTGTCGAGTCATTTAATAGCTTGCACAATTTGTTTCAGCAATGTCATCTACATCTTGTTGACTTATTTCTTGGGGGCGTAGGTGTAGTATTCTTGTCAGTTATTTCAGCCCTTAGCGCATTGGATTTACCTTGAGGCCTTGGTCCATATAGGTTATGTTGCACCATGTTTATTGTCACTCCTATCATTGGGGAATGACATGATCCCTGATGAGGGGATCATGGTGTGCCCTATTGGAAATAGGCGAATGACAACTTGGTCGGACTCTGTACTTCATGTTGTGGGTGTTGTTGATAATTGTAAGTTTGTGGTTGGTGCTTGGGTTGTAACACCTTCATGCGTTGGATTTTGCATGCCATAAAGATTCTAGAGAATGGTCGTCAAGGTTGTTGTGTTAGGATTGTGGATGTTGTCTGTAGCTTGTAGGCATTGTCATGTTGTGTCAGGCGGGTTGTCGTTTCCTTCTTTTATTTACAAATGTTCCACCAAGTTCTCGTTGTGTTAGTGCGTTGAGTTATTGTTGTCTATTTCCTGATCTATGTGTGGGTGTTCTTTGTCAGGTTGTGGGGTTCAGGCGTCATTGTCATTCCCTCCCTGCCCTTAAACAAAAAAAAAATTCACTTTTTCTTCGCTTGTAGTCGTAACGATTGGGGTCGTTACATATGGTATCAAAGGGGATTCAACCACCGACTTGGGATCACTACAACTTTCATTAATTGATTTATGATTATAAGGTTAATAATTAATTTGATTTGGATTCATGTAGGTAATCATGGTTAGAGGACGTCACAGAGGTATACGAAGGGGTTCTAGGGCAGGAGGCATGATGCCTCCAGTAGAATCCAAGCTTGAAGGGCCTAACCCCTAGGGAGACAAACAAGTTGTCGAAAAGGAACAAATAGAAGTGGGTGATGTGGTTGGGATGATGAGGTCCTTTCAATGGTTGTTTGAGGCACTGATCAGCCATTTGGACAAAGATGATGTCAAGACATCGACTCCCCCTGAGGGTCCACCCACGCTCCGATAGGTATTGGTAGCATTCACAGCGAACTTGAGAAGGTCAAACTTCCTGAGCTCTTTCGTGCCCCAAACAACGTAGCCACTAAGGCATGGTTGGATAATATGGTGTTTTGATTTTCACTTCACGACTATACCTCCAACATGAATTTCTGCATGGAGGTCTCTCAACTGAAGGGGAGAGCTCTTCTATGGTGGAAGACGCTCCTGTCGGAACTGAACATGGTCGTCGAAGACGTGTTATGGGAAATGTTCAAGGAACTATTCCGAGAGAGGTAGATATTGGAGGAATTCATTGAGCATCAGCTCAACGAGTTCAACACCTTGCGATAGGACGACTGTATGGTGCCTGAGTCAAGGTTCATTTTATGGAGTTTCTTCGGTATGATCCGCACCTTAATACCGAGAAACTTAAGGTCAACATGTTATTGTTTGGACTTAATGTTAGCATACATGTAAAGGTTAGGATTCTGATGCCTCAGACCTTGCGTGATGCCATATAGAAGGCCCTCATAGCAGTGGAGGAGCTTATGAGTGAGGGTCAGAGAAGGACTCCAGCAACACCAACAAGGAAGGATTCATCTTGTGCACAACAACATCAAACACGAGCTAGACATATGCCAAGATATTGTGTCTTCAAGAGAGAACAACAATGGAATTCTTACTGAGGAGCACAACATCAGTCGCAATGTTGAGCGCAACAATAATAGTTTAGGCCTATTCAGCAGAACAGATCAAGATTCTTGGCCGGTGGGATGTCGGCTTCTACTTTGGGTACCAGGAGTACTGGACCGAAGAAGGGGTGTTGGACATGTGGGGAGCCACACTACTAGCACGACTGCCCAGTGGAAAGGACTAGAGCATCTGGATCAACTGGACTCACTACCATGGGAGATTTGGGCAAGGCCCATCGGATTCATGCAGCGGTGAGTAACCTCCAAGCAGAGCACTAGTCGACTGTGCTCGAGATGTCAGGTATCGTCGTCGACCAAACCCTTAGTATTTTGATAGATATCGGTGCTACCGAGAGTTTCATTTTAGGTGAAGCACTAAAGAGGATTAAGGTAAAGGCAGTTGAACATGATGATTTTATCTTTGTAGAGATGGATTCGGGAGATAAAAAAAGGTTGGAGGAAGGGTTACGAGATGTACCCTTAACCTGGGAGAGTTTGTCACCAGGGCCAACTTGTACATCACAATATTAGGAGATTATGACGTCGTGATTGGTATGGACTGGTTGGAATCACATGAGGCGATACTCAACTATAAGATGAAGCTGTTGAGATTGGTCGATGACGAGGGACAGAGACACATGATTGTAGGTCAAAACTAGGGACTTTCCCTCAGGGTCATCTCTTCCGTTTAGTTACAGAGGATCATGTGCAAGGGGTGTAAGATTTATGAGATCCTTGCATTAAATGTAAAGGGAGTAGCAGAAGGTCTAGAACAACTTCCGGTGGTGAGAGAGTTTGTAGATGTCTTCCTAGAGCAGTTACCTAGGATGCCGCTAGAATTGAAATTGGAGTTTATCATAGACCTAAAACCGGGGACTAAACCAATAGAGAGAATGGATTATCATATGTCAACCCCAAAGTTATAGGAGTTGAGAATGCATTTGAAGGAGTTGTTGGACCTGGGAATTATATGTCCAAGTGTGTCACCATGGGGTGCACCTATTATTTTCATAAGAAATAAGGATGGGTCGTGGAGACTCTACATTTACTATCGTCAATTGAACAAGGCAACGATCAAGAATCAATATCTGTTTCGAAGGATTGATGATCTATTTGATCATATGAAGGGTGCGACAATGTTTCCAAAGATCGATTTGAAATCAGGGTATCACCAGTTACGGATCAAGGAGGATGATGTCCCTAAGACCGCCTTTAAGATGAGATTTGGAAATTATGAGTTTATTGTTTTACCATTTGGACTGACGAATGCCCCAGGGGTATTTATGAGTTTGATGAATGGGGTGTTTCGAGAGTACTTGGAAAATTTTGTCCAAGTATTCATTGACTATATTTTGATTTACTCGCGGATGATGAAGGAGCATTACGAGCACTTACACTTGGTACTATACTGTCTGTGAGAGCACAAATTGTATGGTAAATTTTCCATATGCTCGTTTTACCAATCAAAGATTCACTACTTAATTCATTTCATCTCCGACAAAGGTATCGTCGTCAATACAAAAAAGGTCGAGGCTATTATGGAATGGCCTACACCGACGAATGTCCCGGAAGTACTTAACTTCATGGTTTTAGTAGGATATTATCGACGGTTCATCGAGGGATTTTCAAATATAGAAAATCCGATCACGAAATTGAAGAAGAAGAACAAGAAGTTTATTTGAACTGAGAAATGTGTGGAGGCATTTCAGAGGCTCAAGGAGCTGTTGAAAACAACATTGATACTAAAGGTCTTGACATGGAAATGGACTTCTTGGTATGCACTGAAACATCCAAGGAAGGCTTAGGTGGAGTCTTGATGCAAGACGGTTGAGTGATCACTTACATCTCGAGGAAATTGAGAAGGCACGAGGAGAACTATGCGACACATGATTTGGAATTGTTAGCTATTGTTTATTCCTTGAGAGTTTGGATACACTACCTTATTGGACGAAAATTTGAACTAAAAATGAACCATTATGGACTACAACACATATTTACGCAAAGGTAGTTGAACGCGCGACAAGCACGTTGGTTGAAATTGCTTAGCGAGTATGATTTCAATATTACTTACATAAAAGGAACAATGAACCGAGTAGTATATGCATTGAGTCGGAGACTATGCATCTTTTCGGTGTTTCCTTGTAACTTGTACCCTTTCTTCGCCGATATGTGATGTTTCCCCCTTTTTGGAATCCTCTTGGCTTTATGTCCTAGGAATTTTTTTTGTCCTCCTTAGTCTTTTGGGCACTCCACTACTTCTGGATGGTTGATTCCATGCTATAATATTTCTAGTGTTATCGGTTGGGCTATTTGTTTTTACTAAGAAACCTTCTTAAGCCTTTCCCTTAGGCTTGGTGGGTTGTGTCATCGTTGGCTTCATTGTTTTTTTTCTACTTGCATATTCTACTGTGTTGGCCAATCTCTCATTATCCAGTCAATTTCTTCCTTTGTGAAGCAATATTGCATCTCCAACCATTCCTTCTTTGGATCTGTTATCACTCTGTAATTTTCCCAAGGTTGTGAAGGAAGTCATAGAGGAAACATAAAAACCACTTCGAGTCTTGGATCTACCCCTCCGAGACTCAGAGAGGGATCTCTCTGTCAAATTTAGATTTGTTTGAAATAGGATATTAGGCTAGCTATGCAGAATAGGATATGTTCTTGGAGTTTTATGGTTGAGACAGCAAAAGAATACCATTGGGCTATGGGAGTAAAAAATTAAATTGTTGAATGAATGAGTAGCTAAAACAAACTATAACAAGGCAGGGTAATCATATCGGTGGATCCTTTAAATCTTATAAAATCGGAAAGGAAGAAAAGACATAAATTCATTTCAAATGTAGAGCAGATCTCATCCAAATTCTACATTTAAATCATGGAAAGAAAACATAGATATTGTTTGGATCCAACACAGGGTGTTTAAGAACAAATCCCACACATTATGTTCTCATAAATAATACAAAAAGGAAAAAAATAGGTGAACATGAAAAATACAGGTTACATAAGAGGAACACTTCACCACTTAAACATGACACAGGAATCTGGAAATAGAAATGCCTTTTTATTTCTTCATGAAAGTGACTTATAGTATTTGAAACATTTCATAGTGGATAGGAAAATCTCCCTGTCATCTCCCTGCCAGTCTTACCTCATTCTCATTGAAAGCATAGGGTTTATAGCCTTTACATAAAAAATAGAGATCCTATTAAATAAGAACAAAAATACTAAAAATAGTACAAGATCAAACAATTTCCATAACAACAGGATCAAATCCTATATTAAGGGGCCAAAAAAATATCAACAGTGTCATGATCAAGTTCCTTCTTTGACATATGGGCAATCCTGGCCAAAAATAACAAAAATCCATGAAAATATTGAATTGTTCGCCATGAAAGACGGGCCAAATTTATGCAAAAAAGGGGTCGACGCAGACATTTGTTTCTCTTCAATTATGACACCTGGGAAAAAACTCAAGGATTTTATTGTGTATGGGCATGTTCTGGACAAAAACCTCCTTCGGTTTCTCTAAATTCGCCTCTAAATCAGTGGAACACCTCCCGCAAAATAAGGACTCCAATAGGAAAATGAAAAACTGAAACAATGGGCCTTGGATATGGCTTTGATTCTCCCTTGTCATGGAACCTATGAAAAAACCAAGAGAGGTTTTTTTTCTTCATCCCATTTCAGAGAAAAGCCTCTCTCAGTTTTTGAAAATTCGATTTAGTATACCCGGAATTAGCTTTTCAAGTTAACTAGTCAAAACGCTGCGAAAGTGGTTTTTTAGGGGAAGGGTGGTATTTCGGAACACCCCTGAGGTGGTAAGCGGTTTTAGTGAGGAAATCCCCTAGATTTTGGATCTGACACTTGTCCAGGTGTGGTTTTATAAACTACTTCATTCCAGACGCCCCCGCATTAAGTTTCAGATGGCAAGGGGGGGTCCAAATTTTTTTATATCTGTCGATTTAAAATGATTTGTTTTTATGCGGGGTGAGTATGCTTGAAGTTGGGGTGGGTAGAAACTTAGGATAGGTTGTATTTTGGGTTTTTATTTTATGTTTATTTTGTTTTGTTTTATTTTATGTTTTTAATTTTGTTTTGTTTTAATATGTTTATTATATATATTTTTTAATTTTTGTATTTAGCTTTTGTTTTATTTACATTTCTTTTTGTTTTAAAAGTTTTATATTTTGTTTTTTAATTATTTATATATTTATTTATTTATTTATTTTTAACTTTTATTTAATCTTTAATTAATAAAAAACTAACCTAGTTACTAAACTAGCTTAACTATTAATTAATTAGTTATTAACTAGTCTAGCCTATTTTAACTACACTAATTTTATTGCTAACCTTATTAATCTATGATTCTTTTAGCCTAAGGTTGATTTATGCATGGATGGGTGGTGAGCAGGATGTATTCAACTTGACAAAAGAACAAGCGAGTGAGGGCGCAACGTGGATGAAGGATGCAACAGGGTGATGGAGGATCATGCAAAATGGATGGAGGGGAGAAATGGGATCAACCAAGCTAGACTTCGTCATCACGAGAGAAACACCAAATCAACAGTTGAAGAATCGAGTTACCTATTATTATAGGACCCTAACAGGATCCCTTCTGGCTTGGATCAACATGTGATGCATCCATTCCTTGAACTTGGCTATCCCTTTAGTTTACTGTAATACCTCCATAGGAATGAACCACACATTTGTTTTGCGTTTTTTTATTTCTTCCAACAACATCGCAAATACTATGTTATTTGCTTGTTTATTTTTATTTTCCTTGGCCTACCAAAGGGACTCATATTTGGGCACATAGCATTTTCCTTTCCTATCTAGGAAGGATGAAAAATTTGTCTCCTACCACCCTGCCAAGTCTATAAGAATGATGAGCCAAGAATAATGGAATTCATTTCCATTATCCTACGCATATCACCAATCAACCACAAATTGGTTCAAGAGGTACAATGCCCAACTGAACATCACTCCTTTTGCGTACTATGCGACCACTGCTATGACTGCTTTTGGAGTTTCATCTTTTCTTCATTTCCTCATCAGCTTGCAAGACATAATCTTTCTCCTAAACCTTGTCACATTGCCATTAATGTCATTGAGAACAATGCCCCTGTTTCCTCTGCCAATGACAAATTGTTCTTTTACTAGCTCAACGATTTCCTTCTCACCCACATTGTTATCCAAGTACTCCTCTGGGTGTGCGTTAAGTGTAGGTAATCCTGTAATCTTGGCGATCAATGCCACATCTAGTTGTACCGACCTATCCATCCACAAGATGTTTCCATGTACCCAGGATAATAACAATTTGACGCAGTTTTTACCATGCCCAAAGTGCATTATATCAAACAGGTTCATTATTCTGAAGTTATACAACCCTGTTATCCATTTCGCAGGCTCCATTATAGGTTTACCTAAGGGTCCAATTTACCTTGTGTTTCCTAGGTAGGTTTCTTCAGCCAAATCTGGAATGAAAATTACCATTGTGTCTGGGAGATATTGAAGTGTGATGTCTATGGCATCCTGTGCCTTTCTTTTCATTCCGACAATAGATGGGCCTACCTCTACTCTTTCTATGCACTCTTCTTCCCTGTCGGATTCTGGCCGATTGGTGATTTCCTCGACCAACACCTCTTCTTGGTTGCAGCATTGTTAAGGACCCATTGTTTCATTAGGATTAGTGGGTGTTTTAGGATTAGGGTTCAGGATACCATTTCAGGTCCCAGATCTCTGCCCTACTTCCCCTTGCAGCACTATTGATTTTTCCTCTTCAACTCGTGTAAGGATGATTGACCTTGTCTCTAAAGTAATGACATCTTCAAGCTCGACCACATTCTCGGGATCTCTCATACTTTCCTTGCTCCTCTAGCCTTGTGGAGTAACCTGTACATATTGGCATGGAGCGCCAAAATTTGGTGGTGTCATCTTTTATCCAAATCTCACACTGACTCACTTCTTTGCACAATTATAGCTATGACATACACTTGCATCTCGCTTTGTGCTACAAAAATAACTAAGTGTTGGACTAATGTATGCTTTCCACACTTTATAGAGTCCACTGTCGTAATTGTTTTTCACTTTTTGTGTGCACTTCCTGCTCACCGTATTTTGATGTTGTCATAGTAATTTTTGCGCACGACTTTTTTCCCAATTTACTGTTGTTTATTCAACTTTTGCCTCTTTTTGTGTTTTTCTTCCTTTTCTATTTTTTTGTTCCTTTCTATTCCTTTTCCAATTTTTATTTCTTTTTATCAGTTTTCTTTCCTAATATCTACTATAGTACACTATAATACATGGTTTTCTTAAAGCGCTGTAACTTTTAACGGTTAGTAGTTCGATTGTCCCAATACAGTTTCAGTCAACCACCGTCGATCATTCCTTTCAATTATGTTCCTCCCAAGTCCTTTAATTGCATACACCCCCCATTTGTAATAGTCTTTACATAGGAGAAATATAATTATAAGTCGACAATCCATGAAACAGAAATATTCTTGATGAAACAATGGGTGGTATTTGAGTGGGTATTTATAGTATTTACTTAATGCAACCATCTCCTTATAATTGGGAAACAGATGGGATGGTCGGCCCATTTGGTGGACCCACCACCAAAATTCAAAAATGATGAATGGTTAGTGATTTCAAAACATGTGCAAGGTTTTGTAGCATGTTAGACCATGTGCTAATGGTCTTTTGGAGGATTGCAATTCAAACATTTATTGAAAATTTTATTCTTTATTTTCAAATAAAATAATGATATAATAGTAATAATAGTAATAATAATAATAATAATATAATTTTAAAGTTAAGTTGAGTTAAACATCAATTTGGTTTATGAGATTTCTTGCTTGTGGGATAAGATACTCTTTTCACACAAATATTTAATTATTAAAGTTTATAAACATATACATATACTACTCTCTAGATTTCAATATAACCTCTAAGAAAAAAACTCATATTATATTAATCCTTGTTTTGAAATAGAGGAATTCTTTGTATAATGCATAGTACTACATATTAATTAGAATGGATTTTTAAATCTATAGCATAGTAATTCAACATTTCTAATTAAATTAACATATAATTGCATATTATTTTTAAATAGAAAAACAACTTTAATGAGATAAAAAATGTAGGAACCAAATTTAATTAAGTCTAAAAATTTCATAATGTTTAAACAATAAGATTAATCAGCAAGCAATAAGCAATTTCATTCA
>ML813978.1:63240-81375 GCA_009831015.1 Picea engelmannii | reverse complement strand
TTTTAAGGGTACCAAGGGGAAGACATGTGGTCTCCTACTCAAGGCATCCGCAACCACATTTTCCTTTCCCTTGATGTATGAAATACCAAAATCGTACTCACTCATAAACTCACTCCATCACCTTTGCCTGGAATTCACATCCCTTTGAGTGAAGAGATTTTTTAAACTTTGATGGTTCATTTTGAGCTTAAAGTTTTTCCCCACAACATAGTGCCTCCAAAGTTTCAGAGCTAGCATTACAGCTACCAACTCTAAATCATGAGTCACGTATAGCTCGTCACGTTTCTTCAACTTCCTTGATGCATAAGCTATCACTCCTCCATCCTGCATTAGCATGGCCCCCAACCCTTGCTTCAAGGCATCTGTGCAGACCGTGAAGTCCTTTTCCATATCCAACACTCGTAGAACTGGCGCACTAGTTAGTAACCTCTTAAGCTCAATGAATGCACTATTACACTCTTATGTCCATTCATGTCTGACCCCCTTGTGCTAAAAAGTGGTGATGGGTTTTGCTATTTTTCAGAATCCTTTCACAAATCTCCAGTAATAACCTGCTAGCCCCATGAAGCTTCTCACCTCATGGGCGTTTTTCGGCACTGGCCACTCCATAATGGCCTTTACTTTTTCTGGGTCCATAGAGATTCCTTCACCGGAAATGATATGACCTAAATAGTGGATCGCTTTCTGGAAGAAGGAAAACTTTGAAAACTTCACATATAATTTGTTCTCGCTAAGGCAGGGCAACACCACTCGTAAGTGTTCCTCATGTTCTCTTTCGTTCTTGGAATAGATGAGGATGTCATCTAGAAAGATTGTACAAAATGGTCTAGGTACTTCCGGAATACACCATTCATGAGGCTCATGAATACTATTGGCACATTGGTCAATATGAAAGGTACTATGAAAAAATTGTAATGCCCAAACCAAGTCCGAAAGGCGGTTTTTGGGATATTGCCTTCCTTAATCCTTAACTGGTGATACCCTGATCACAAATCGATCTTTGAGAATACCCCTTCTCCTTTCATCTGATCAAAGAGGTCATCTATTCACGACATTGGGTACCTATTTTTCACTGTAGCACGGTTCAAGTCCCTGTAGTCTATACATAATCGTAAGGAACCATACTTCTTCTTTACAAAAATTATTGGTGAACCCCAAGGTGAGACACTAGGCTTTATTAGCCCTAAGTCCAGTAACTCTTTCAACTACATTTGCAATTTACAAATTTCTCACACTGTCATCCAATACGAAGTCTTGGAAATTGGTTTTGCACCAGGTTTTATCTCAATAGTAAAATCAAGCTCCCTCTCAGGAGGTAACCCTAGTAACTCATTTGGAAAAACATCCTTAAATTATGACAATACTGGGTACTGATCTAATGAGGGTCCCTTCCTTTCATTCATTGCTTCCACTACATATATTCGACACCCTTGCCTCAAGCATCAGTTAACCTTCATAGTTGAGATAAAGTGTAATGACACCTTTCTCTGTACACCCTGGATTTCTACTGGCCTTCCTTCGTCGTCGACATAAAGAACCCTTTTTGCAAAAAAATCTACCAAATCTTGATGAGCTTCTAACCAATCCACTCCAATGATTAGGTCATACACCCCAAGAGCAGTAATGTATACCTTAAACCTGGTAGTACACACTCCTAGGTCTACTATACAATTATCAACACTCAGTTCTACGTCTTGTTTTTCCCTCGAAGCCATCTCAACTTGTTTAAAGTCATCGTGCTCATAGGATGCCAACCCAATATTTTCTAATGCAGATGGTGAAATGAAACTATCTGTCACACCAGAATCAAATAAAATCTTAAAATTGATATGATTTAGTGTACCTGATGACTCCACCACCATGGATTGATGCTTGGCCTGGCGATTATTAACCACTGCGTAAATATGGTGGCTATTACTTTCTCTTCCCATCGGGGCCTTTCCTTATCTATGCACGAATCCTGATTGTAACTCTGAGCAGTCACACTGGTAATGGGGTCCTCCACATCCCCAACAGGTAACACGGGATTGAACCTGCGCACTGTTATGTGACTGTCTCTGAAATGAGTTCCTTCCACTGGATCCCCTGCCCCTTCTAGCTATTCCCTGAGATGGTCGTGGACCTGTCTGCGTCATTGGTGATGAACGAGATGCTGCAGTCACTTCCATTGAAATCCCTATGGCTACTATCCTTGGTGCGACTTTGTTACCATATGGATGTGGTCTTGAGCCCCCTCCCCTAGGAAATGTCTTAGGGGTCTTCCCCACAAATCCATGACGATGCAAAAAGGAAGGTCTCGTACCTCCAGTTAAGTTCATGTGTTCCTCCGCATAACGTGCATTTTCCATAGCTTCCGCTACTGAAGACGATTTCCACATCTTCACCATAGCCCTTATCTTAGGGTTTAGCCCATAGACAAAGCGTTCTGCCTGTCATTGGTCATTATCCATATATGAAACATACTTGACCAATTCCATAAGCCTAATCTCATATTCCTCTATGGTCCTGTTTCCTTGTACTAGAGCATGAAATGCTCTTACCTGTTATTCCTCATAGTACGCTGGAAGATATTTCCTTCGGAACCTCTCCTCGAAAAGTTCCCAAGATACTATGTCCGGGGTAAGATGCAGTTTTCTTTCCAGGTTTCCCCACCAGTTCAAGGTGTTGTCTCTTAACTGAAAAATTGCTATCTTCTCTTTTGAGGTGGATGCATAATCCCTTAAGGCAAAGCACCTTGTCATGCCTTCCAACCATGCTTTCGCTTGTTCACTGGCGCGACCCCTGACAAACTCTGAAAGTTTGATCTTATGCAATTCTAAAGTGATGTCTTCAGGTGGAGGTCCTCCCCCTAAATCCATTGATTCTTAAGGATTACCCGTTCCATATGGTGGGGGCTCCACTTCGATCCCTACTGGTTGTTTCCCTTTTAAAGTCTCATTTATGGCCTCCAAAGAGTGCAGTATGAGAGCTAGTTCGGGCGATGGTGGTGGTGGTGCTGGTAGTGTTGGTGGTGCCTATGATGATGCTCCTCTACCTCAACACCCTTGAGTCCTAACCATCTTGTATGATTTAACCTGCATCAACCAAAGTTGTCAGGGTGAGTTCAAGGACATTTCGCATTTGCGCAACTTAACTAGAAAACAGGGTCAGGCATAAGTTTTTCTTTACTTGTTTGTAAAAAAATGTTACTCTCTTTAGGGGAGTGGCTAGGTTAGGGATAAGAATCTAAGATTGAATTCTACGCCTAAGAAAACTATTGACTCCTCTCGTCTCATAGCTATGCTAGCTTTGCACCATTTTTTCCAGTTCCTGTAGCTTACCCTCCTAGTGCGCATGAAGCCTCCTCCCGCTTATCTTGGTCTAAGTCCGTATACTTTGTGTTTACAACTAATTAAGGTGGCTTCCAACCCAATTTTGATTAATTATTAAAAACTAATAATCTAGACTAAATTTAATCAACAAAGCCTAAGTTTCACTCTCCTTAATCAACGCATTTAGTTAATCCACAAATTTTAATATTATTATTAGTATTAATTACTTAATCACTAATTTAATTAATCCTTCTATTTATTTTATTTTATTTTATTTTATTTTCTTCAAGGTACAACGTGTGGTGCGTTGGTATGGAGGGTTATGTGAAAACTTTGAATGGGGAAAATCACAAGTTCAAATCCCATTGACTACCCCAAATATGTCAAATATATATATATATATATTTATAAATGAAAAAAAATAAACAATTTAACAAATAATATATATAAATATTTTACGATAATCTATAATAAATAAATAAAAATAAAAGAAAATATAAATTACGTAAATAATTAAAAAAAAAATTCTTTCTAAATAACTAAAGGGCGGGCACGCATGAAGCCCACGTGTTGCCCTCATTTCCTCCAACTCTTCATACCTAAACCCTAAACTATCCCTTAACCCTAAATTCTCTTTCCCCCCACTCATTTTCTTCTTGTGAGTTCTAGGTTGACCGGCATGGCCTTCTCTCACGACTTCTCCTCCTCATGGTCTAGGTGGCTGGTTTTTTGCTGGAAGAGGTGCTATGATGGTGCATGGCACCTGCATGAGCTTTCCTCCTTCGTGATCGTTCTCTTGGGTGCTTTTTTTTTTTTATTAATAAAAAAAATTATATTGTGTATGGTTGTATGGTTATGAGTTTCGTTTCTCTTATATTGTGTTCTAATTTTAGGGTTTGTGTATTTCACCTTGGAGTAACAGTAAATCTGTAGATACTAAGTGCCATATGACATTGTAAGTGTAGCTAATCCAACCCAAGCCTTGAATCTTTCCCATGGTTTCCATCCATTGACGAGCGCGTTCAGATGCTTCGGGTGGAGATTTCGAGTTTATGGCTAGTTGGAAACCGAGAATCTAGATCATAAAACTTCTTATTAGCATTTCCATTTGTGTATTATTACTGTTATTAATATTATTATTAGCAATATCTTCCCTGGAATTAATTTGATCTCCACTAATTCCATTTTGCTGCTGCTGCTCAACTATCATATTCTATGGCTATGGCTGATGATGTGAGACTATGGCTGCCCACTTGTGCTTAGCGCTGGCACTTGGTGCGTTATCTTCTGCATTGTATGGTGTTGCGTGCTATCTCGTAATTACTATCTTATTCTTTCCTTGAGACAACCATTACTCACGTAGGGCATCCAGCTTGCATTGCTTCAACTTGGCTTGTCTGTTTACCTTTTCTTCTTGGAATAATCCTTGGGAGTCCCAGACACTGGCTTGGTTAGAGATGATTCCACCTGGCTATCATAGGTGGATTATGGATCTACCTCCGATGGCACCATTCTAGTGTATTCCCTTGTGTAGTGTAGATGGAGAGTTGGTATACAACAATGGCACCATTCCCCAATGCCCACATCAAGCACAATGTCCGCGAACACATGCCAAGCGCCAAGCCACGAAGGAAGCCATTGGTCACCCTGGTGCACAACGTGTAGAGTAGCTGGAGAGTCCTCCACCACATGCACTTAGCAGAACATTTCATTGTGGAGTGAAAGCCGTAGTAAAGAGTCTATCACCATTTCCACAACAGTTAATTGAAGGTTACAAATGGGAGTTTGTATGTGCCATTAAAGATTCAACTTATAAATGAAATATTATATAGTAATAGTTTGTAGTAGTTGTTGGAGGTTCCAAGGTAGAGAGCTAGTTACTAACCTTTTTTTTTTCTGTGTGTGTAGCGCGTGGCTCCTCGATTGTGGTTGGGCGTTGGGTTCGGGCCGTGTGTTAAATGTCGGACGAGTGGTGCAAGAAACAATCCCATGGGCTCCTTCATGGCTTCACCTTGGTCCTGACTTTGATTTGTGTGTGGATTGGCTGTGATGAAAAAAGGCATGAAAAGAGGATCCCGGTTCATTCTGTTACTCAATAACAACGCTAAAAATGGAAATTATGAGCTTTGAGTTCTTCTCTTTCATTTGCGTCTTGGATATGTGGTTCTAACCTATGTTGTGTGTAGCTTCTTGGCTTCGACAGCTTAGGGGAGTCACATTCTGGTGGTCCCTACGAAAATAGCTGAAATCTTAGTGGAAAATCGTTAGTTAATCCTAAATCCAAAAAGCGATCTGTATCTTCCCAGCATCATGTATTTTCTAGCCATGCCACAGATGCTTCAAATGGTAGAAAACGTTTTGCAGCTTATGGGCATTTTCAAGCTGATTTCCTGCCAACTAGACCTATACCTTACCACTATAGAGGCTACAATGCATATATGCCAGAAGATAATGATATTCATCAAGAAAGTTTTGCAGCTAATGGGCATTTTTTTTTTCTATGGAGAATGGAAGCAGTTGTACGATATACCTGTCTTCGCTTTCTTCATCGAGGATATCATGAAAATATTTGGGATCATGCCACTAGTTGCATTGTAATCCAAGGTGATTCCTTATTCTAATTCTTATTAAGATTTGAATTCCTCAAAACTCTTTTAGTGGATAGATAAAGTAGATGATCCTTACTATAGTAATATGATATTTATTTATCTAAGTTCCCTTTTGGCTATATAAGGTAGTGGATTGCTTAGTATTTGCTAGAATGAATGATTTTAATAGTTATACATAATAAATACATAATGAAAAAGGTGTTGTTAAAATTTAATGTGTTGCTTAAGGAGAAGATTGAGCTTGCCATCTGGTGTTTTGCAGGAATAACTCTTACAAATAAACAAATGGCTTGAACGGGTTAACATACAGTTGGCTCAGGTGGGAAGGATATCTTTCCTGCAACAGTGTCTCTTCTTCACGATTTAATTAAGTTCTTCTCTTAGGGTTTCTGAGACACTCTTGTCATTCTCTAGGGTTTTAGGTGTCAATTTTTTTTTAGCATTATTTCTACATTATTCTTGGCCTTTAAGGGCTCTAAATTAAGGTTTTCCAGGCTTGTAATTAAAGGGTTTCAGGTTGCAGGTTTTCAGGGTTGTTTACAGGACACATACCATAGCTTTTAGTCAAGAGGATGGGTGGGTAGGTAGGCCCGTGGCCCCAGATTTTAAACTACAGCTCTGATATGATGTGTAGGAACCAAATTTAATTAAGTCTAAAAATTTCATAATGTTTAAACAATAGAATTAATCAGCAAGCAATAAGCAATTTCATTCAGCATATAAGCAACATAAATTTGAATCTATGAACATCAATCTATACATTTACATAATCATCACATAACTCATCAAATTCATAATTAAAAGTACCTCTGCCTAATGCTAATTCCCGCTAATCTGGTTGTCCAGCCTGCTGCTTTGCCCAGCCTGCTGCTTTGACCAAACCCTGCCCAAACTGACTAACCACCTAGCCAGCTAGGAGCAACCTGTCCGGCTCCCTAGTGACTCGCTAGCTCCAGGATACCGTAAGGAATCCTGACCCGCATGCCCAAAACCCCCAACAACCCAGTGCCCCTTGCAATGATTCAAAAAAACCCCCAAAATCAAACTCCCAACACCAAAAAATATGCCTAACCATAAATACAATGCCCTCCTCCAAAATGCTTCCTCCCCCTCAAAAATCATGATACTATCCCGTCGGACTCCTCCCGTCATATCTCCCCCCATCCACCGACTCCCTATCCTCCATTAATTACCTTATCCTCGCCATTATTACCTTATCCCATGCCTTTATTACCTTATCCTTCATTTAATGCTTCATTCCCCCTACATACGTAAAGTCTTTAATTAAATAAATTAAAATTATTAAGCCCCTTTATTTGTTACTCAAATCTTTAATGAGTCAATTAATTAATTGTCAACAAATATGAACAGTTAACTAATAATTAATTAATTAATTAATATTATTAAGAAATAATTATTGTTTAACTAAAACATATTAGGACAGTTAGATTATCTAATTAATTATACTTAATAAACCCTATGCACTATTTAACCAACGTTGTTACAAAAAAATCACGGCACAAGGAATTATTTCAACCATACATCTATTGCCAATCTAAAATAACGATATACAAAGAGTGGTGACATCAAAGTAATGTCATCTATGCTTTTGAATCAAGTTATGATTCAAATCAAATATGATATTAGTGACTGTAGGTGCACAATCCCTTCACTTTGAAGATAGTTGATAAAATTGTGACTTATGTCGCATTGCACACAACTACCAAGCAAGAAATCATGCCCAATGGGGTCTTCTACCACACCACTAGTGGAGCCACCTACTCCTTCTCATAACTATGATTCTATGATAATATTTGAGTTTGGTTTCTCTCCTTGAAAGTATCATGGGGAGTTGAATGTCTTACTACATCTTGCAAAGTATCATGAAACTATGATGGCCCCTAGTTGGTCACTACAACATCTCTAGGTAAATCCGCTGACCCTTCTAGATCTACCAACTCTTCCTGATGATCTAAAGAGTGAACAACTGAACTAGATGGATATGCAAGTTCATTCTTTGGAGCCTTCTACTCCTCACAATCCATCTCCATGTGGAACATTTTGTATGCCCCAAAAGTATTCTTTCCAGAAGGATCTAACTTCATCCTCTTCAGCTTCGGTACATGGATGTATACTATCATGTACACAATACGATGTATAGATAGTTTTCTACATGAATTCAAACTAGAAACCATCTAATATGTTTCCTCCTGCAATCTTCACTATAACTCCCTCTCATTGCTATCATTTGTGACCTTCCTAGAATAGAAACAAGGATAAGAAACAAGAACAACACTTTTATAGTGTTGTGACGAATTATTCCTCCACGGTAACCTACCCAAAACAAGAACAAGAAAAATACTTTTCCATTGTTGTTACCAATCATCCCTCCATGGTGACATGCCTGGAACAAAACAAGAACATCTCCTAGAAGAGATCAATTTCATCTTTGTAAAATAAGTGCATCATTAGTACTTGAACATTGAGAATTTACATAATGACCATTGTACTGACAATATCCAAGTGTTATTAAGCATTTGATAGAAACATTACTCGACAATAATCGAACTCTAAGGATTGTTTTCATGGTTACAACATTTACTTAAGATTAAAAAATATGAAATATCAAACCTGATATGCAAACCTGGATTTTTAATTGTTAAGGAGGGTGTGTTACTCCTCTGAATTCACTATATTCAAGATCCCTTAGGATCTACTGTGACATCTTGGACAAAGGTCCTTTTTCCAAGTGTACATCTCTTGCAAACACCCTCATGAATAGCACCATCCAGCTTGTCTTCTAAATTGAGACAAAAGACAATCAACACATGAATATATCACAAAATTTGAAATAGAATGGTTCAATGTCCAGGAAAATGTCAACAAGCATGAAAACCCTTAAATTTCCACTTTGATAAATTTTCAATATGAGAGCACTAGGGTAAGGTGAGTTTCTCTATACAAAAATATTTCCTCAACTCAACCCAATAAATGCTCAGTGAGCTTCAAAAAATGTTACTACAAATGCTCTAGTGAGTTTTAAGTGAAATTTTAACTTTCACCAAGTTGCAGTGTGGGACCACTAGGAAGTATGCTAGGCTAAGGAAAGTTTATCTATGAAAAAATTAAGCTCAGATTCCTCCAATAAGTTTCTCAACGATCTTGACAAGTTTAGGTCTGTGCAACCACAAATTTAATGTACAACCGAAAATAGAAATTGTACAGTGGCAATATTTCAACTAGCTTTGATTCCATGATGATTTTTATGATTCTCAACTCTTGATATTTATTTCCTTATTATTTCATAACAATGTTAACTTTCATAAAATATTTATCATAGAATAATTATATAGTGAAAATATCAACTATAATATTGCAGTGGAAATAAAAAGATCTAGAAATATTAATCGGGCACAATAGACACAAGAACACAAGGCTAGAACACAAGAGTTTATTCTAGGAAACCCAAGCTTGGGAGAAAAAGAAACAACCTTTCTTATAGAAGAATTCGGTCCAGGATATTATGTGTAAATCACCATGAATAGACAAAATAACATACATAGAAGATCCTCCCCAAGGCTAGCATCTCCAAGACCTAGTACCTCAATAACATGACCAAGAGAAACCAAGAATATCCTTCCCAAGTGTGGCACACTCACCAAGATACCAGAAACATAGAATTAACGAAAATCCCACAACTATAGTTGTTAGTTGTCTAGTGTGCACCATAGAAGGAGTTGTGTGTCTATACAAATGAAATGACCCAATCATGTATTTATACTAATGTGGGTGCCTGTCTAGGGCCGAATTCTTATTTTGTGTCTTCAAATTTACTTTATTATTTCTATCTATTACTCGTGGGGTTGACTTCTCTTCCTGGGTCTTCAACTTCTTCTAGGGAATTCTATAATGGTATAGATGGGTCTTCTTGTACTTTCTTATGGAGAATGACTGCACAAAGTTGCAAATCTTCAACAACCATCAACAACAATATTGTACTATGCACCATCAAAGAACCTATATTGCTTGATCTACTTCTTGGCCTAACAAAAATGTTATATTAATTATATCTAAAAAAAACCCAGGAACTATCTATATGCTACGTGAGCTTCAAGTGTATAACCCATTTACACTAATTGAATATAACATAGTTCTACTTGTTGTTGAAAAAAAGAAGGTATAACAAACAAATTCACTTATTCTCATGAAAAATGGTGTAAATTATCTTTCACTTTCCATGTTCTTTTATTGTGCACTGAAAAAAATTGGAGAAGCTTTGATTTGGATGGGACTTTTTTGTAAAGGGTTTAGACCCTAATATATATTTCTACCGAAAGCATCTAATCTATCTTGTTTATCTTGGGAGGGGTAACTAGTTTTGTATGTATATGTAAACTAGAAAGTGTGCATTGTATACTAATGCCATTGAATAATTTAATCATGTAGCAAACAATTTCCTTTGTAAACTAATTTCTTCAAATTTGATGATTAAAAGAATATTTTGATAGAACAAATTTACAAGTTGAAATTTTTTTTTATACAAATAAGATTTTAGATGTCTATTTTTCATGACCTCTATAACAATTACAACTTAATATTTTAGTTATCAATATAGATCTTAATTTTTTTTTAAGAAAATGCACCAAAAACCAACTTTTGTATTCATAAAACAAAGGTGTTAAGTCATGTACATAGAAGCCTTGTGCGTTGTAAAAACAAAATGAAATTTCATGTTACAATCAATAATTTAAAAGAACCATGGAGACATCCAAATTTATGCTTCACATTTAATCTCTTTGAATCTTAAAAGATGGACCTATATTATGGACAAATTTTGAAGTAGCAACGATGAGCAATCTAATGAAAATATGTGCACTAAGTTCAATTAAACTCTAATCCCAACTTTAATTTTGATTCCACGTGGAAATTTAGATTTGAATATCATTTGTAAGAGGTTGAGTTAAATATAATTCATAAATTGAGTTTTTTAATTTTGAAATTTTGTTTGGATTGGCCTGACTTAAATTTTGATTACATTGCAATATATATTTTACTTTTGAGATTTTGAGGTTTTTTTCGCTTGGCCTAACTTTTAAGAGTCCAACATATTCTAATGAAATTGCTTTTGATATAACACCTTTGATATTCAGTGTAATCACTTCGTCTCATTTTGATTTACTTTGCACACACACATAAAACTTTTGATATTCACTGTAATCACTTCTTCTCGCTTTCATTTACTTTGGGCCCACACATTACATTCTCCATGATGAATTCTAGAAAGGAGAAGTGGTTCTCCAATATATATCTTCACAGATGAGCAGATAAGAAGACATTTTGGTCAAGCCTCTGTTCAATATTAAATAGTTTGTGTACTCAAGCTAGAGTTCGTGGAGACGAATCCCTTAATAAAAAAGGAAGAGATGAATCCTAGGTTGGGAGGGAGCACTGATGTGTTATTGATTTATGGACAATTATTTTTTAGTTCGAAAAATGGTCCAGGATGAGCAATTCCTTTACAGTTTAGAAAGTGGTTTTAGATTTTTGACGGAAAGGCATTTTCCAGTTTGGAAAATGGTCCAGTTTGGAAAGTGGTTTCGAACTAGATTGTAGTTGTGTACTACTATGGATAGACATAGTTGTGTTCTATTGAGTGACTTTGTTTCTATTTCCTTTAAGACTATCAATAGTGTTGGAAATGATTATCAGCTAGATGGATGATCAATGGATAGATATTTTACAGATGAAAAAATAGTCCAGGACATTTATTCTTCTAGGACATATGTCCAGATTACAAGAAGGGATCTTGTGTTACACTGTGGAATGAGTGACTCATCCAACATCATGTCTAATTACTCAGATAGAGTATGGTTTCGAGAGATGATGTAGTTGATGAAACTGATAGTGATGATGGTGCTCCTAATCTAATCATGAGATAGTCTATACTACTATGTTGATGTTATCGAGTGAATAGTATGTTTGTTCTCAAGACCATTACCTTCATACCTCCCTAGCTAGGAGGGAGTGTTGATATTATGCTAGTTGTAGGAGGTATTTACCTCCACATGTAAACCTGACGAGAATAGAATATTTCGAGAAGCAAGAAGAAACCCTAATTAGTTGGCTAATAACCCTAGAAGACAAGTCGACTCAAGAGGATAACTTGTATTAGGTTATTAGCCTACAAGAGAATAATTTGGCTAAAGAAAATATTATATACTAAGTAAATAGGCACCCAGAATGAGAATTTGGCCCAAGCAGTTTGCCAGTTTTAGTATAAATACAACAGGCCAGTCTTCATTCTAGCAGACATTCTCAGAACTACAGAAGCAACACTTATGCACACTACAGTTGGCTAGTTTGTGCGCAAGTTTGGAGGAGAGTTGTTGTTGCAGCTGCTGTAGCTAAAAGATTTTGATTTTGGCCTGGACTCTCTCTTTGTTATGGGTTGGACTCTTTTATCATCTATTGTTACTCCTATTTGGTGCGCTATCCTTGGAGAGAGGTCTGTTATCTTGTTTGGCTATCTAGCTTAGGGTTTGGTTCCAGAATGATCCTATGTCAAGGTTAAGGTGCTCGGGGGTGGCTTCGACCTATGTTTGGGTGACAATAGTGATATTGTATATGGTTAAACGATCACATACATCATATTCTAACACATTGAGCATTTACATAATGACCATTGTATTGACAATATTCAAGTGTTACTAAGCATTTGATAGAAAAATTACTCAGCAGTAATAGAACTCTAAAGATTGTTTTCATGGTTACAAAATTTACTTAAGATGAAAAAATATGAAATATCAAACCTGATATGCAAACCTAGATTTTGAATTGTTAAGGAGGGTGTGTTATTCCTCTGAATGCACTAGATTCAAGATAATTTTGGATCTACTGCGACTTCCTGGACAAAGGTCCTTTTTCGAAGTGTACATCTCCTACAAACACCCTCATGATATAACTTATGTACATGTACATACCTCTAAATTTTGTAGCACCATCCATCTTGTCTTCTAATTTGAGACAGAAGATAATCAACACATGAAGATATCACAAAATTTGAAATAGAATTGTTTAATGTCCAAGAAAATGTCAACAAGCCTGAAAACCCTAAAATTTCAACTTTGATAGATTATCAATATGAGAGAACTAGTGAGATCACTAGGGTAAAGTGATTTTCTCTATACAAAAACATTTCCTCAACTCAACCCAATAAATGCTCAGTGAGCTTCAAAAAATGTTACTACATATGCTCTAGTGAGTTTTAGGTGAAATTTCAACTTTCACCAAGTTGCAATCTAGGACCACTAGGAAGTGTGCTAAGCTAGGGAAAGTTTATCTATGAAAAAATTAATCTTAGATTCCTCCAATAAGTTTCTCAACGAGCTTGACAAGTTCAGGTCTATGCAACGACAAATTTCATGTACAACGGAAAATATAAATTGTGCAGTGGAAATATTTCAAGTAGCTTTGATTCGATGATGATTTTTATGATTCTCAACTCTTGATATTTACTTCCTTATTATTTCATAACAAGATTACATTTCATTCAACATTTATCATAAAATATTTATACAATGAAAATATAAGCTGTAATACTATAGTGGAAATAAAAAGATCTAGAAATATTAACCGGGAACAATAGACAGAAGAACACGGCACTAGAAAACAAGAGTTTATTCTAGGAAACCCAAGCTTGGGAGAGAACCCAACAACCTTTATTATAGAAGAATTTGGTCCAAGATATTACATGTAAATCACCATCAATAGACAAAATACCATACATAGAATATCCTCCCCAAGGATAGCATCTCCAAGACCTAGCACCTCAATTAGATGACCAAGAGCAACCAAGTATATCCTTCCCAAGTCTGGCACACTCACCAAGATACCATAAACCTAGAAACAACAAAAATCCCACAACTGTAGTTGCCAATTATCTAGTGCACATTGTAGAAGGATTTGTGTGACTATCCAAATGAAATGACCCAATCATGTATTTATACTATTCTAGGTGCCTGTCTAGGGCTGAATTCTTATTTTGTGTCTTCAAATTTACTTTATTATTTCTATCTATTACTCGTGGGGCCGACTTCTATTTCCAGGTCTTCAACTTCTTCTAGGGGATTCTATAATGGTGTATATGGGTCTTCTTGTACTTTCTTGTGGAGAATGACTACCCAAAGTTGAAAATATTCAACAACCATCAATAACAATATTGTACTATGCACCATCGAAGAACCTGTATTGCATGATATACTTCTTGGCCTAAGAAAAATGTTATATTAATTATATTTACAAAAAATCCAAGCACTATCTATAGACTACGTGAGCTTCAAGTGTGTAACACATTTACACTAATCGAATATAACAGAGTTCTACTTGTTGTTGAAAAAAAAAAGGTGTAACAAACAAATTCACTTATGCTCATGAAAAATGGTGTAACTTATCTTTCACTTTCCATGTTCTCTTATTGTGCACTGAAAAAAAGTGGAGAAGCTTTGATTTGGCTAGGACTTTTCTGTAAAGGGTTTAAACCCTGATATTGATTTATACCGAAAGAATATAATCTATCTTATTTATCCTGGGAGGGGTAACTAGTTTTGTATGTATATGTAAACTAGAAAGTGTGCATTGGATACTAATGCCATCAAATAATTTAATCATGTAGCAAACAATTTGATTTGTAAAGTAATTTGTTCAAATTTGATGATGAAAATAATATTTTGATAAAACAAATTTACAAGTTGAATTTTTTTTTTATACAAATAAGATTTTAGATGCCTATTTTTCATGACCTTTATAACAATTCCAACTTAATATTTTAGTTATCAATACAAATCTTACAAAAATTTAAAAAAAATACACCAAAAACCAAATTTTGTATTCATAAAACAAAGGTGTTTAGTCATGTACATAGAAGGCTTCTGTGTTGTAAAAAAATAATGAAGTTTCATGTTACAATAAGTACATTAAAAGAACCAAAGAGACATTGAAATTTATGCTTCACATTTAATCTCTTTGAAGCTTAAAAGATGGATCTATATTATAGACAAATTTTGAAGCAGCAACAATGAGCAATCTAATGAAAATATGTGCACCAAGTTCAATTAACCTCTAACCCCAACTTTAATTTTTATTCTACATGGAAATTTAGATTTGAATATCATTTGTAAGAGGTTGACTTAAATACAATTCATAAATTGAGTTTTTTACTTTTGAAATTTTGTTTGGATTGGCCTAACTTAATTTTTTATTACATTGCAATATATATTTTACTTTTGAGGTTTTTTTCACTTGGCCTAACTTTTAAGAGTTCAACATATTCTAATGAAAATGTTTTTGATACAACACCTTGGATATTCATTGTAATCACTTCTTCTCACTTTGATTTACTTTGGGCACACACATAACACCCCACAGACATAACACTTTTGATATAACACCTTTGATATTCATTGTAATCACTTCTTCTCACTTTGATTTACTTTGCGCACACACATAACATCCCATGTACAAAGCTAAAATCCACTCAACTCTCCTGGTTTGTATCTCTTACATTGACTGCATCCAATTCAACAATATTTGTGTCACCGACCTGTCCTCCTGTAGCTTTTGCTTCTTCTAGTAATCCTTGATTCCCTCCTCCAACTTTGTGACCTTCCACTTCACTTATAAAATCCTACTGCTTCTTTGTTTCAGGTTCAATTTCAATATTCACAAACTCATTAACCTCCTGCTTCTTATTTGTTTGAGTTTCAATTTCAGTATCCACAAACTCGTACATGGATTTCTCGCTCAACTCTCTTGGCTCTATATATTTTATATCGATTTCATATTTTATATCGCGCTGGGATCTGTGATTGTGTTCTTTATTCTTTATGCATCATCATTGTTAATCATTCAAGTACTTCTATGATTTATTCATCTTTAAACCTATACATGCATGTTGATATTGCTACTTTAACCATTCATTCATAAGCTAATGATCAATAGAAATTAAACATTCATTAACAATCACATAGAACACAAGGTTTACCAAAGTTCACACCCTCCTAGCACTACATCCACAAATATTTGGCTTCTCTTCTCTTTTATTTTTTCTCCTGTAAAATCTTGCACTGCATGCATTACATCTTTAGTAATAAAATCACGATTGAGGGTAAGACATGTCTATGAGGATGACTATATCACACCATGCTACTCAGTTAGTTCTCTACCCACCTCCAAGTTAGTCATATATGCGCGGGCTCTGGATCACACTTCTTGCATTATGTTGGCTTGGAGTCCATGTAATTCCTTGGTGGGTATCTACGCCATGACTACTTCAAATTGCTCAGTTTCCCCCTTGGGTTTCTGCCCAGTCTCTCGATCCATTCCGATCCTTTGGAAAGTGATTGTGAATGTCTCCCTTCCTTGCACTACGAACTGCACTCTCTCATCTCCTTCTTTCTACGTAAGGGGTCACTATGTCTTATCACCTCGTTGCGTTATGCCATGTGGTAATTCTTGACTCTGTATTTTTTGTAGAGTGCCATGGTCTCTTCTCTTTGTGCCTCTTCAATACAGACCACCACTTCCCCCCTGTATTTGAAGTTTTTCGTGACAAATTCAACATCATCCTCTGTCAGGATGATTATTAGGTATTTTGTGGTATGCTTCCTCTTTTTTCGGGTCTCATCTACCTAGATTGTCTTCCTTTTCTTCTATGAGGGTTGTGTCCACTTCTTGTAACTTGTACCCATTCTTCACTAGTTTGTGATGTGTCCTCCTTTCTTGGCATCCTCCTAGATTTATTTCCTAGGCATTATTGTTGTCCTCCTTAGTCTTTTGGGCACTGCACTACTTCCCGATGGTTGATTTCATGATGAAACCTCTCTAGTGTTATTAGATGGGTTGTTTGTTTTTACTGAGGAAGCTTCTTTGGCCTTTCCCTTGGGCTTGGTGGGTTGTGTCATGGTTGGCTTTATTGTTGTTTTTTCTACTGGCATATTCCACTGTGCTGGCCAATCTATCATTATGCAGTCAATTTCTACCTTTGTGACACAATATTGCATCTTCAGTCAATTTATACCTTTGTGACAAAATATTGTTTCTTGAGTCAGGATGACATGTTCTGGTTTGAATTTGGAATACTCTTCATCATAAGTGGTCACTAACTGAGCATCCAATAGGTCCACCTATTTTTTGCATGTGCAAGAGATGACCAGATTCGATATATCCAATGGACAACTCAATAAGAGTCAGAAGAACTAGCAACCAATCAAAACAGGCCATTCACACTCTAAATACACACAAGAGACAAGATTGATCTTCAATGGTGAATATCTGGCCTCCTCCTCTAGATCAATGGTTATGTTTCGTTCAAGACTTAAAATACATGACGAAAGGGTGTTTTTTCATGGAGTCCCTAACTGCAATGCTAATTGCCATCAACGGCTTCTCCATCTCCTAGATCGACGTTCCCCACATGATTTCAGACCACCCCGACTGTTCTACCTTTAACAGTCTGGGGGGGTCTGAAATGGTGGTTTCCCCATGCTCGGGACCACCTAACATGGCACCTCCTCATGGTTTTAGACCCCCCCTTATCTAATCTACTTACTTCCTACCCCACCTCCCTCGAGAATCCTACCATATTACATCCCTATACCGCTCCTCTCACTTGACGTCATTTGTCCTTCACTCACACCCCTCTCTCCCCCGCGTAACTCTCCCACCTCTCACTAAATTACACCTTTATTCCACCTCTTGATACCGTCCACTTCTTGGAATCTAACCCGCCTATCACCACGTCACCTCCACTCACCTTCTCTTAATCCACATCTGCTCATATCATCCCCTATTGGATGCTTGACTCCACGTCTCCTTCCACGACCGCTAGGCTGACGAGCTTTCCAACAAATCTTTTCGAAAGTACAAATGGTAGTTGATGATTCGAAATGAAGTGCACTTAATGGTCAAGAGCTCAGGCACATACATAGGGTTATGTCTTGTTCTTAGTTACAGATCGCTTCAGAAATTCAATGAAAAGGCAGGTCAAGTGGAGATCTTTCCATGTAGCCAATTAACCTCTAAAAGAATTAAACAACTTGCAAGAATGCCAGGGCTCAATACCAAACATTTTTTGTCATTGCTAGTTTTTCTTTCAATTACAGTTCATCCAACACATGCATCAGTTTAGTCTCGGAGAAAGTGGCAGCTTTTAGTTAATC
>ML813978.1:30058-58085 GCA_009831015.1 Picea engelmannii | reverse complement strand
TTTAATTTTAAAGTTAAGTTGAGTTAAATGTCAAATTGGTTTATGAGATGTCTTGCTTGTGGGATAAGATACTATTTTCACACAAATATTTAATTATTAAAGTTTATAAACATATACATATACTACTCTCTAGATTTCAATACAACCTCTAAGAAAAAAAACTCATATTATATAAATCCTTGTTTTGAATCTTAGGGAGTGTTGGTGTGTGGTGTGAGCACAATGAATCTTATAATTGTGTAGTGCAGAGATTACAATTCACACAAAAGTTGTGTGTAGTAGGTATTGGTGCATGACACAAAAATTTTGCACAGTAGTTATTGGAGTGTGACATAAAATTTGTGCACAGTAAATATTGGCGCATGACAAAAAAGTGGTGCACAGTGGATATGGATGAGAGGTACATGTGCTAGATTTTGGTGTTGCACATGTAGAAATGTGCATGATAGATATGGTTGTATAATTTAGAACTAGTGTGCACGGAGTCGATTTGGCGGTCTACAACAATAGAAAAATAAGTGATTGTTTGCGACATTTTTTTATTGTTTAAAGGTCATATTTTTGCAAGGAATGTTTAAGGCCCTAAAAAGTGTTTTTAGAAACTAAAAAGTAGTGCACACAAAGTGTATTCATTATAGCTCAAAAAAAATATCCCAGCGATAGATTTCTAATGGTGTATCCCATTTGTCAAATAGAGTTAGGGTGAGTGATTTATGTTCTGAACAATGGAGAGTAAATTTTAAGACTAGTTAACTTATGAAGGCCATAACTTCTTGCTCCAAAATCAACTTGAGGCACATGAGAAATCTATGGAAATATTTTGAACCATATAACACTGTCATGGAGATGAACTAAAATTATAGGCATGTTAAAAATGTTTAAGAGGGCATGGAAGGTACATGTAGCATTCAAGGACAAAAACAATAATTGGCTTGAAACTTCAACAAGTTATATCTACCAACCCACAACCTAGAAAGAGGTGAAACTTAGAAAAAGTATCCAAATATGTATATAAAGAAACCCAATTGGGATCCTACAAAAAATCTAATGGAGGAGGTGCAACATGCATAATTACAGTTCATATTTGCACCTAGTTGAAGTATGAACAAAAGAATTAATGGACAATTTTCAAATGACCATAACTTTCTACTCAAGACTCAGAATTGAGCATGAAAGTAGGCATTGGAAAGGGATTGGAAAGTAGAGTATAAATATTCACCCAAAAAATTGATCCGGGAAACCAATTTTATAATACATTAGAAGAAATAATTTTGATGCATTATTGAACCAAAATTGTATATAATTTCAAGAATTGTTAAATTATGTAGGCTAACAAGTTTTGTTGGTTGCACATTTTGCAGAGTTAACAACGTTTATATCAAAGCATGATCAACACGGATTTTAGAATCATTGAATATTCTCAATGGGATTACATCCATGAACATGAGATCAGAGGGATGTATGTCAATATGGAAAATGAAGGAACAAATTCAAATGGACATGGAGAAGGAAAGGAAGAAATAATGAAATTGGTAGAGACCATAAAAAGATTGAAAAAGGATGTCCAAAGTTATAAAGTTGATAATGAGAGGCTTATGAGAGACAAGGAGCAGTAGGAAGGCTTCAACATAAATTTCGTGCAGATCTTGGACATAATAGAAAAGAAGATGGATAAGGAGAATGACTAAAGCTAATCAGGAAGTAATAGGTCTCAAGATGAGAGGAGAAGAACAATAAGTGTTGGAAGACATCACCATCACTCCCTAAGGCATTCCTCTAGGAGAGAACACAATAGTTCAGTTCCATCATGATGTAGGAGCATCGTACAAAGCCAAAGCCAAAGTCGAAGCACACGCCTAACCAAAGGAACAGATGGACACGCAGATGGGAAAAAGGAGCACATTTTTATGAAAACATTTTAAATTTTGAAATTTGAAGCATTAATCTAATACTAGGAAAAGACATACTTACCTTTATGTCTTGGAGATATGAACATATCTGGAGAGATTACTCTCATCTGCCAGATGTATTAGGCATTTAAGCTTGTTAATGTAAAGTAGGTAGATATGAATGTAAGATAGATGGTTTTAGAAGAATAGGAGGGAAAACAGATATAGACACCCTCATCCTTGTATTATTGTAACTTTTGATGATCATTCAGAATTCATATGTTGTAGAGCTATAGCAGAGATCTCTAGAGAAGAACCCATGTATAGGATCACTTGAGTTAATATATGAAGCTTTGACTCTAATTTCATGGTGTTGTGATGCTTACTGTTTACATTTGTTGAATGGTATGTTTACAATTGATTTGTTTCTCTGTTATGCATTTGTTTCAATGTTGCATTGTGTGTATGATTTCATGATGAATGTATGAAGTCTAAGAGAGGAGAAGAATGAGTTTCAATTTTTTCTCTTCCTGAGAATTCCTACAAGGAGTGCAGCGAATGTCCGCAAGGTGTGTGTTGACGAGGGTCTAATTTTTATCTCAGAAAGCTCAGGAGAGATACCCTTGTTCTCATATTAGCTGAAGTGTAGGTGAAGCATAGAGCCACGCAAGGTGTGCACAGGCCAATTGAAGCCTTGGATTATATAAATCCAGAAGGAAGATTGAGAGGACCACTGTAGCAAAGAGTGCACAGGGTCAGAGACTCAAATAACCAGAGGTTATTGGAATATTTTCCGCAAGAAGTGCGAGCATGGATCCTTTTGGGGAGCTTGAGTTTACAAGTGAAAGCTAAAGAAGGATAACACCTTTGGAGTACTCAAAGGGGGATGGAGATCGAAGTCATCTGATAGAAGTCAAGCTCAAGAGGGAGAACACTGAGCCGTTTGGACATGAGTCATTGAGGAGTGCATCTAGTGGTCATAATTCTCTATGGAGAACTCGCGAAGTTGTGAGGACCATAGGATCTAGAGGAACTATAAGTTGGTTAGGAGTTGGATGAATCCACCACCCTGATAGAAAGAATAAATGTGGATCATTGATCATGATCAATTTGAGCCATCATATCATTTTGGAAATTTAGGATCCGTAGGTTCGGAGTGCAAACCAAAATCCTTGGTCACTCTAAAACCCGAATCGTGAAAAGGATTGCTAAGGGTGAAATTTCGTTATATCAGGGTTCGGCATACCAGAAATTTCGATGACAAAGGATCGGGACCCTTGGCATTAAAACCCCTGAAGTCACGAAACACGACGTCCCTTTAGTGAGAAACATCGAAATTTCGGCATTTCGGATTCGACATTTCGGAACCCCTGATGACAAGGAGTCGGGGTGCTTTGCATTTAAAAACCCCGAAGTCGCGAAATGCGAAGTGTATTTGGAATGGAATCCCGACATTTCGGCATTTCAGGGTCCGAGAAGTAGAGGAGACAAGTGATTTTTTGAACTGAGAGTTTCAAACCCTTGGTACACGAAATCCTGAAAAAGGGTCGATATTTCGAAATTCGAGAATTGGTGCGACAAGTGAGTTGGGATCGAGAATCATGAACTCCCCATACGCAGAGTCCCTAAAGGCCATCGATCGCATATTCCATTGGACGTTGAGCCCATTTCGGCATTCCGACATTTCAGAATTTGGGGAATCATAAGGAAAGAGGAATGATTGTTGGGTCGTCCGCTCAAGTCCCGAAAAGACGAATTTAGTGGCAACAGGTGGTGTGCATTGGAGCGTTCAACCCTCATTGACAATTTTCATTTTGGCATTTGTCGAGAGTTGTGGGGATATATCGGGACTCTCCAACTCTCAAAACCCAAATTCCTTTGTGGATTAAACAAAGGGTTTGATTAACCCTTGGCATGGTTTTAGTGAAGATCCTGTGAGGATCCCGGCCTAAGGGGAAGGGGATATACGTCAGTGTGGTATCAGAGCATAGAACGAATTATTTTATTTATGTAGTAGAGAGAAAAGAGGAAAATTTTTCAACCATGCTACCAAGAAGAAGAGATAGGCCAATGCTTGATCTAGTAGTGGAAAGAGAAATGTGTGAGTTACATGCTAGACTTGATGCTATGGAGACAACACAAAGGCGCACAGTTGATGCTAGGGATATCAGAGAGGCTGAAAGTGAGAATGAAGATGGAAACAAAGGAGAAGAAGTTGCAGTCGAAGATGTTGTAGATGAACACCTATTCAGGGTTGTTGCAAGGATATGTGCTAGAGAAAAAATGGACATTCCAGTGTACGAAGGAAACTTGGATGTTGAAGAACTTCTAGACTGGATTAGAGCTCTAGACAAATAATTCAACTATGAGGATGTCGAGGAAGAGAAAAAAGTCAAACATGCCGTTATTAGACTTAAAGGGAAAGCAACACTGTGGTGGGATGAACTACAGGCTGACACACGCTGCAAGGGCAAGCAGAAAATCAAAATCTGGGATAGAATGGCTGCAAAGATGAAAGCCAAATTTATAGCCAGGGATTATCAAATCACTCTATTTTGGAAGATGTAGAATTTGAGACAGAAGTTGATGTCAGTTAAAGAATACACTGAAGAATTCTATAGGATAAACATCAGAGTAGGTCATTGGGAAAGTGATGATGAAAAGGTTGCCAGGTACATGAATGATCTGCAATATGACATTCAATATGAGATGAGCATGATGACCATTCGAAATGTGGAATATGCTTATCAGATAGCTCTGAAAGTTGAAGAGAAGTTGATCCGGAAGCAAGGTCAAAGAGGCCAAGGTAGAAGTCAATCCAGAGGCAAAACAATTGCCCAATACAGAACTCAGAGACCTAAAGAAGAGGGAAAGAAACCTCAAAATCAACCTAAGAGAGGAGGAATCTCACAGGAAAGGCAGTATGCTGATAGAAATACTTTTCCTCAAGGCAGAGGAAGAGGAAGAGGCAGAGGAGGTGAAGTGAAATGCTTCATCTGTGGAAAAATTAGACATAAATCCTATGAGTATCCAAATAGGAATAATGATGGTGGTGAAACTCACATTGCTGAAGCTCAAGGATGGAATGTCGAGGCAGAAGACACTGAGGGCGGAAGATCTTTGATGATGAGGAAAGTTCTCTTGAAGCCAAAGAAGGAGGCAGAGAGCCCAGCCCAAAGAAACAGTCTATTTTAGACTACTTCCAAAACTAAAGATAGGGTACAGAAGTTCATAGTGGACAGCGGTAGCATAGACAATCTCATATCTACAGAGATGGTTGAAAAGATGGAGATGGAGACTATTGTACATCCAAGCCCATACAGAGTTTTGTGGCTACAAAAAGGACATCAAGTAAATGTCACTAAACTATGTTTAGTTGAATTTAAAATAGGAGGATATAAAGATGAAATATTATGTGACTTCATTCCCATGGATGTTTGTCATCTATTGTTGGGTAGACCATGGAAATATGACATAAACGTAGTTCATGATGGGAGAAAGAACACATACACCCTGGAGAAAAATGGTAGGACTCACATGTTTATGCCAATTAAGGATAAAGAGGTGAAAACAGAGATGAGAAACATTGTACTTCTCATGAGTGGGAAGGAACTTCTTAATGAGGTTAAGAATAAGGAAGACACACAATTTATTGTGGTCAAGAAGTCTATAATTGTTTTGACCAGTACAAGAATGGATTATTTACCAGAAGAAATCCAGGAGTTGTTGGGAGAGTTTGCTGATATAGTAGTGGATGAACTACCATGTTCGTTCCCACCTATCAGGAGTATAAGCCATCATATCGATCTTATACCAGGAGCCAGATTACCGAACAAAGCTTTATATCGGTTGATACCATAGGAAAATGAAGAAGTTAAGAAGTAGGTCCAAAACTTAATGGACAAATGATTGATTCAAGAAATCTTGAGTCCATGCGTTGTTCCGACAGTGCTCAGCCCAATGAAAGATGGAGGCTGGAAGATGTGTATAGGTTCAAGGGAAATCAATAAGATCACCATCAGATACAAGTTTCCATTGCCAAGGATGGACGACTTGATGGATTGCTTGAGTGGAGAAAAGTTTTTTTCAAAGATTGATTTGAAAAACAGATATCATCAAATTCGGATGAGAGAAGGTGATGAATGGAAGATAAAATTTAAGACGAATGAGGGGCTATATGAATTGATTCTCTTTCCATTTGGCTTAATGAATGCACCTAGTAATTTCATGAGGTTGATGAACGAAGTCCTGAAGGATTTCACAGGGAAATTCGTCATTGTATATCTTGATGATATATTCATTTTCAGCAAGACAGAAGCAGAACACTTAAAGCATTTAGTTACAGTAATCAGGAGATTACAACAAGAGAAATTGTTGATTAATATGAAGAAATCGTCATTTATGAGGACAAAACTCATTTATTTGGGTTTTCTTATCTCTGCAAATGAATTAAAAATGGATCCGAAAAATATAAAGGTGATTAAGAATTGGCCATCACCAAAGAGCGTGTTTGAAGTTTGAAGCTTCCATGGTTTTTCTTGATTCTACAGGAAATTCATCCGAAACTTCAGTGGAATTAGTGCACCGATGATGGATACGGTGAAGAAAAGACACAAATCTTTTCACTGGATAGAGGAAGCAGAGAAGAGTTTCAATTTGTTGAAGAAGAAGATCACTGAGCAACCAATTCGAGTTTTGCCAAATTTTAGCAAGACATTCTAGGTCAAGTGTAACGTGAGTGGATTTGCAATTGGAGTGGTCTTGAGCCAAGATGATAGGTGAATCACATACTTCAGCGAAAAACTGAATGAATCAAAGGTTAATTACTCCACATATGACAAAGAATTCTATGTTGTCATACAAGCATTGAATAAATGGAGACATTATTTGGCTCCCAAGGAGTTTGTTTTGTACAACAATAATCATTCTTTGTAATTTGTGACTCGACAGGAGAAGTTGAACCAAAAGAATGCTAAATGGGTTGAATACATGAAAACATTTACTTTTGTGATTAAGCATATTTTTGGAACTGCCAACAAAGTTGTTGATGCTTTGAGAAGGAAATGTTTTCTTATGCAGGAATTCAATGTCAAGACTTTGGGTTTTGATAAACTTAAAGAAATGTACAGGGATGACCCATATTTTAAAGAGGCATATGAGGCATCTGAGAATCCAATTCTTAGGGAAAAAAGTCAATGGACTGAATACATGATCTAGGATGCATTATTGTTCAGGGGAAATCAGCTATGTATTCCAAAATGCTCCATGAGGGAGAATCTGTTGAAGGAAAAACACAGTGGAGGATTGGCCAGACATTTCGGTCATGACAAGATGTTATCAAAGTTGAATGGCTCATATTTTTGGCTAGGGATGAGGATAGATGTTAAGAAATTTGTGGACAGGTGCAAAATTTGTCAGCACACGAAAGGAAAAAGGAAGAATATAGGGTTATACCAACCATTACCCATACCTAAAAGGCCATGGGATGTAGTGAGCATGGATTTCATATTGGGACTACCAAGGACACATAGAGGATATGATTCGATCTTTGTGGTAGTCGACAAAATTTCAAAAATGGCACATTTTATACCATGCTAGAAAACCAGTGACACAATTCATATTGTGAACCTATTTTTCAAGGAAGTCGTCAGACTTCACAGCTTACCAAAGAGTATCGTGTCGGATAGAGATACCAAGTTCATAGGGAATTTCTAGAGGACCTTATGGAAGAAGTTTAGGACAAGTTTGTATTTTAGCTCAACATATCATCCTTAGACTGATGGACAGACAAAGGTTGTAAACAAGAGCTTAGGAGATTTGTTAAGAATCTTAGTGACTGAACATCACAATCAGTGGGATCACATTCTTCCACAGGAGGAATTAACTTACAATGATTCACTCAATAGAAGCACAGGGTAGAGTACATTCCAGATTGTATATGGAATGCAACCAAGAGGAGTTTCTAAATTGAAAGAGGTAGATCAAGATGAATTCAGAAGTGCTAGTGCAGAGGAGTTTGCATAAGTAATGAAGGAGATTCACATCCAAATTAAGGAGCGATTGTAGAGTTCAAGTCAAGAATAGAAGCAGAGAGAAGATCAACACATGCGAGAACTTCAATTTGAAGTTGGTGATCTGATTCTTGTGCATCTGAGGAAAGAGAGGTTCCCAAGGGGAACGTATAATAAGTTGAAGATGAAAAAGATTGGATTGTGCAAGGTCATAAGGAAGTTTGGGGAAAACACATATGATATTGAATTACCTGATGGGGTCGAAATCTCACCGATATTCAATGTTGCGGATTTGTACCCTTACAGAGTTGAGGAAGCAAGAACAGAGGAGGAACAAAAATAGGTTAAATGAATAAAAAAAATGCCTATAGATGTAGAGCCACATATGGAAAGCATAATTGACAAGAGGATTAGCAAAAAGACCAGGAGAAATCAGTATTTTGAATACTTGGTAAAATGGAAGAGAAATCCAGTTCAAGATGCTAGTTGGGAGGATGAAGGAGCAATTCATAGGCATGGACTGACTGTGCAAGAGCTCATGAACAGGAGTTCATGAAAATTTTCAAGAGAGGGAGCATGATGCAGGAGCATCATACAAAGCCAAAGCCGAAGCACGCACCTAGCCAAAGGAACAGTTGGACGCGCAGATGGGAAAAAGGAGCACGTTTTTATGAAAACGTTTCAAATTTTGAAATTTGAAGCATTAATGTAATAGCTAGGAAAAGGTGTACTTACCTTTATGTCTTGGAGATATGAATAGATTTGGAGAGATTACTCTCATCTTCTGGGTGTATTAGGCATTTAAGTCTATTAATGTAAAGTAGGTAGATATGAATGTTAGATTAAACAATTTTAGAAGCATAGGAGGGAAAACAGATATAGACACGCTCATCCTTGGATTGTTGTAACTTTTGATGATCATTCATAATTCATAAGTTGTAGAGTTGTAGCAGAGACTTGTAGAGAAGAACCCATGTATAGGAGAACTTGAGTTAATATATGAAGCTTTGACTCAATTTTCATGATGTTGTGATGCTTATTGTTTACATTATTTGAATTGTATGTTTACAGTTGATTTGTTTCTTTGTTATGCATTTGTTTCAATGCTTCATTGTGTGTATGATTTCATGATGAATGTATGAAGTCTAAGAGAGGAGAAGAATGAGTTTCAATTGTTTCTCTTCCTAATAATTCCTGCAAGGAGTGCAGTGAACGTCCGCAAGGTGTGCCTTGACGAGGGTCTGAGTTTTATCTCAGAAAGCTCATGAGAGATACCATTGTTCTCATATTAGTTGAAGTGCAGGTGAAGCACAGAGCCATGCAAGGTGTATGTAGGCCAATTGAATCCTTGTATTTTATAAATCCAGAAGAAATATTGAGAGGACCACTATTGCAAAGAGTGCACAGGGTCAGAGACTCAAATAACCAGAGGTTATTGGAATATTTGCCGCAAGGAGTGCGAGCAAGGATCCTTTTGGGGAGCTTGAGTTTACAAGTGAAAGCTCAGGAAGGATAACACATTTGGACTAATCGAAGGGGGATGAAAATCAAAGTCATCTCATAGAAGTCAAGCTCAAGAGTGAGAACATTGAGCCGTTTTGACATGAGTCATTGAGGAGTGCATCTGGTGGTCATAATTCTCTCTGGAGAACTCGTGAAGTCACGAGGACCGTAGGATCTAGAGGAGTTGTAAGGTGGTTAGGATTTGGATGAATCCACCACCCTAATAGCAAGAATCAACGTGGACCGTTGATCATGATCAGTTTGAGCCATCAGATGATTTTGGAAATTTGCAATCCGTAAGTTCAGAGTGCAGACCAAAATCCTTGGTCATTCTAAAACCCGAATGGCGAAAAAGATTGCTCAGGGCGAAATTTCAGTATTTCAGGATTCAACATACCGGAAATTTCGATGACAAAGGATCGGGACCGTTGGAATTGAAACCTCAGAAGTCGCGAAACACGACGTGCCTTTAGTGAAAAACATCAACATTTTGGCATTTTAGGTTTCGACATTTCGGAACCCCTGATGACAAGGAGCTGGGGCATTTTGCATTGAAAAACCATGAAGTCACGAAATGTAAAGTGTCTTTGGAATGGAATCCTGACATTTCGACATTTCGGGGACCGAGAAGTAGAGGACACAAGTGATTTTTGGAAACGAGAGTTTCAAACCCCCGATAAACGAAATCCCGAAAAAGGGTTGCTATTTCGGAATTTGGGAATTGGTGTGGCAAGTGAGTTGGGATCAAGAATCGAGAACTCTCGATACATGGAGTCCCAAAAGGCCATCGATCATGCATTCCATGGGACATTGATCCCATTTCGGCATTCCATCATTTCATAATTCGAGGAATCATAATGCAAGAGGAACGATTGTTGGGTCGTTTGCTCATGTCCCGAAAATCCGAATTTAGTGGCAACAGGTGGTCTGTGTTGGAGTGGTCAACCCTCATTGACAATTTGCATTTTGACATTTGTTGAGAGTTTTGGGGATATATCGGGACTCTCCAAATCCCGAAAACCAAATTCATTTGTGGCTTAAACAAAGGGTTTGATTAACCCTTGGCATGGTTTTAGTGAAGATCCTGTGCGGATCTCGGCCCAAGGGCAAGGGGGTCTGTGTCACATCACCTGTCAGGAAACATAAGAGGAGGTTTGGGGTGGATGAGCTACAGGGAGAAAAGAACAAAATCAAGCCTCCTACATTTTATGGTGATCATAAGATGGATGAGGATGTAGAGACATGGTTTATAGGAATTAGGAAGTATTTTCAATTGCATACTTACTCTTCACATGTAGAAGGAAGAATTTTCATCTATCATCTCAAGGTAAAAAAATCAATGTGGTAGGACCAATTTTTGTAGGTGAAACACATTGATGAGAAGAAGGTTACTTTGAGGGAATTCAAGAGGTATTTTAAAAAAAATATTACTTGACAAAGCGATACTATGACAAGAAAATGAAGTAGTTCTTTGAACTCAAGCTTGGGAGTATGACCATATATGATTATGAAATGAGATTTTTAAAGTTGTCGAAGTATGTTTCTTTCATAAAGGATGAGTCGGTTAATATGTAAAGTTATTTGAGTGGGATTCCCTCATTTATCAGTGAAAAGATACAATATGATGATCCCAAAACATTGTAGGAAACCATAAGTCGAGATAAATTCCTTTATGATCAGCATAAAGGAATACCAACTTTCCAAAAATATTTGGAAGACAAGAAGAAAAGAAAAATGGACCAGAGGAAGAAGGGGACTAAGCCACCATTTTTTAGAAATAATTCTCAGGGATAACCAGCCTCTAGAGAACCCAGAATGACCAAGACAATGGGGCAAATACCAAGAAAACTACATATTCAATGTTGGGGTTGTGGGGGAGATAATATGTATAGATATTTCCCTCGCAGAGGTGAAAAGGTGAGGATTATTTAGAATGTACAAAAATATGATACCGTGGACAACATGAGCATAATTGTACCTAAGATCTATGTAGCCATGGAAAACAAGCAAGATAAGTTCTAGTTACATATTATTGAAGTGGAAATTAATATCAACAACCAAACCATTTCTATTTTAATTGATTCAAGAACTATTCATAGTTGCCTAGATCTTAAGATGGTAGAAATATATCATTTTCCAAGAAGAAATATTGGAAAATATTGGTTAGTGGAGCTAGCTAGCGGAGCTAAAAGAAAAATCAATGAGATGGTTAAGGCATGTCCAATGGACATGAATGGACTGAGTACCCGGGTATATTTGAAAATCATACCTTTAGGTTCCTATGACTTCCTAATTGGGATGGATTGGTTGGACCAACACCATGTTTTCCTAGACTGTTATAATAAGGAATTTAATTTCTTATATGAGGAAGGGATCTTAACGAAAGTAAATGAAATTCCCATGGAAGTAACCATCGGATAATTTTCTGCCTTGCAGCTGATGAAAAGTTATAGGAAAGTGTGTCAAGTATTTGCAACACATATGGAAGAGACACGTAAATATAAGGTCCCAAATCTTGAATATTATGCATTTCTAAAGGAGTTTTAATATGTCTTTAAATAAATAATAGGATTACCACCCAAGAGAGATATTGATTTCTCCATCAATCTGATTCCTTGAGCCACCCCAGTATCCAAGACACCTTACAGGATGAGTACATTGGAATTGAAGGAATTTTAAATGCAACTTGAAGAGATTCTGAAGAAGGGGTATATGCACCCAAGTGTGTGACCTTGGGGTGCCCCAATATTATTTGTGAAGAAAAAGGATGGAATGTTGAGGTTTTTCATTGACTTCAAGAAGTTGAACAAGGTAAATGTGTAGAACAAGTATCATATGCCAAGGATCAATGGCATCTTTGATCAGCTAAAAGATGCAAATGTATTCTCCAAGATTGATCTCGAGTCAGGTTATCATAAGTTAATAATTAAAGAAGAATATATAAGCAAGACTACTTTTTGAACAAGGTATGGACATTATGAGTTCACAGTGGTGTCATTTGGGTTATCAAATGCACCAATTCTCTTAATGTGTTTAATGGTATTTTCACAGAATACATAGATAAGTTTGTAATTTTATTTTTGGATGACATTCTTATATATTCTAAGTCATAGGAAGAGCATGAGAAACAATCAAGGATGGTACTACATGTATTGAAGGAGAATTAGTTGTATGAAAAATTGAGCAAGTGCTAGTTTTATTAGAAGAAAATTCATTATTTGGGCCATATCACTTGATAAGAAGGAATATCAATGGACCTAGAAAAGATAAGGGCCATTGAAGGATGGACAACACCAAGGAATGTCTTTGAGGTAAGATCATTTATGGGAATTGTAGGTTACTACATGATACTTATTGATGGATTCTCAAATATTACACACTGAATCACTTCCTTGCAGAAGAAGGGTGTGATGTTTGAGTGGACATTAGATTGTGAAAGGAGTTTCCAACACTTGAAGCATGTATTAACAAGTTCTACAATACTAAGGATTTGTAATCAAAATGGAGACTTCATTGTATGCACTCATGTATGTAAAGAAGGGCTTGGTGGAGTCCTTAGTCAGAATGGGTATGTTGTGTTCTATGAATCAAGGAAGTTGAAGGAGCATGAAATCCACTATGCTACTCATGATTTGGAGTTGGCATCCATAGTACATTCCTTGAATATGTGGAAGAACTACCTCATGGGAAAAATATTTGAGTTGAGGATAGACCATAGTGTTATGAAATATTTATTTGGAAAACCAATTCTAAATGCCAGACAAAGAAGGTGATTATAATTCCTCAGTGAATATGACTTTGATATAAATCATATCAAAGGTAAAGAGAACAAGGTGTTTGATGCACATATCAAGAGGATGAATGAAATGCATGCTACACATATTAACATATACCAATAAAATTTGAAAGATAGAATTTTAGAGGCTACAAAATCAAATAAAAAATACATGGAGATAAAGGGAAAAATTCAACAAACTAATTTACTGTAGAAAATTGAAGACTATAAGATAAATAATGATGAAATTATCATGTACAATGGAAACATTTATGTGCCAAATTACCAAGAATTGAAAAAATATGATATTGAGAGAAATGCATAATGCACCTTATGTTGGGCACCCAGGTTATCAAAAAATTATAGCAACTATGAAGAGCAAATATTATTGGCTAGGAATGAAGAAAGAAGTTGTTGATTTTATTTCCAGGTGTTTAGAGTTTCAAAAGGTCGAGGCTGAGCATAGACACATAGCTAGTTTTATACATCCATTAAAAATTCATAAGTGTAAATGGGAATTTGTAACAATGGATTTCATCACCAAACTACCCCGAACAAACTATCAACATGATTCTATCATGGTAGTGGTGTATAAGCTTACTAAAGCTACCCATTTTATTCCAGTAAATCTCACACACAAGGAAGCCAACATTGTTGATATTTATATGAGATAAATCACTCAACTACATGGTATACCCAAGATAATTGTGTCTTACAGAGATCCAAAATTCACATCAAATTTTTGGAAAGGATTATTCAAGGGATTCAGAACAAATTTGAATTTTAGCACAACTTATCATCGAGAGACAAATGGGAAGAAAGAAAGGGTGAATATAGTGATAGAATACATGCTAAGGATGTATGTGATGGATAAACCATCCAAATGGGAGGATTATTTTCATTTGTTGGATTTTTCTTATAACAATGGGTATCAACCATCTCTAAAGATGGTCCCATTTGAGGCACTTTATGGAAGAAAGTGAAAAACACCAGTGAGGTGGGACAAACCAACAGATAGAGAAGTGGTTGGGCCAGAACTACTTAGGGATATGGAAGAGAAGATGATGAAAATAAAACATAATTTAAAGTTTGCCCGGGATAGGAAGAAAAGCTAAGTTGATAAGGGAAGAACTAATAGGGAATTTAAAGTGGGTAACCATGTGTTCCCAGGATAGGAAGAAAAGATAAGTTGATAAGGGAAGAACTAATAGGGAATTTAAAGTGGGTAACCATGTGTTCTTGAAAGTAAAGGCCAAAAAAAGTACCCTGAAGTTGGGAAATCATTCAAAGTTGGCAGCTTGTTATTGTGGGCCATTTTAAATCCTAGAGAGGATTGAGAATGTAGCAGACATGCTTTCCTTTCCTGCATCAATTCCTATACATAATGTATTCCATGTATCATTGTTTAAAACCTATGTACCTGATGCTAATGATGTCATTGATTGGAATCTGAATTAGGTGGAACAAGAAGGAGAATTTAAAGTGCATATGGTTTGCATATTGGACCAGAAGATCAAGTAGCTCTAGAATTGATCCATAGGGATAGTAAAGGCACAATGTACATGATACGATCTTGAAAATGCAACTTGGGAGAATGAGGATGCTATGAGGGCAGAGTACCCACATCGTTTTGAATACTTTTGAAGTTTTGATTATATATATATATGTGTGTGTATGTTGCACTAAGGATAGTGCATAAATAAGGGTGAGGGGAATGTAATATCCCTAGTTCGAACCCTAACTGTAAATGTAAATATACATATAAGTTGGTGAGTTTTTTGGATAAAGTCTTGGACTTAGTTTTGTGTCACATTCCATAATATAGCGTGCACCTGTGTAAATGTGCGAGGATGGTGCACTAAAATAATTTTGTGCACATCCCATAATTTCCACACACATCGACTAATTAGTGCGCAATATTGAGGTGAGAGAGCCTTTCTATATATGTTTTTTTTCTTGAGGCTGGTGAACCTTGATGCAAAAATTCCAGTACAGATGTATTGTAAATGTTAATGTAATCACACGTAAATATTAATGAAAACAAATAACTATGGAAAACCAACCATGTAAAAGAGTATGGGGGGGTGAAATCCACTAGACAGGGAAAGGGGGGATAAAATTTAAGAATAAAGAGATAAGATAGGGGACTTAATCCCAAAGGAATACTATATTAATATTCCTGAAACTATAAAGTATAGATAATTATTTTATCTCAATTTATAAGGATGGGGACATGTGGGACCAAGGTAGTTCTCAACATGACAAGTGTCAAGTTGGGAACATGCATACATATAGTTTGGAATTAGTTCATTTTACTATCATCCCATCATCTTTCCTTCACTCAATCAATTGTTCTTCGTACATTTTTTCTGCTATCACCATATATATATATCTTGGTTAGCTGGGAGCTAGACTGAGAAGTGGGTTGTCATGCCCATATGATATTGAAGAGATGGGTTGTCAGGTCCATGAGAATTATCTCTAGATGAGAGAATTGTTGGGAATTGATTCCCAAAGGTGACAAACTACAACTACAAGTATTTTAGACTTCTTTTCCGGACTATTGTTGAATCCTCAGAAAGGAAGTGGGGCAACCAAGGGACTATTGAGTAGATAAGGGGCACACTTCCTGGGGTGGGACATGCATGTGGTAAATGAGGGATTGTGGGATTTTAGTTTTAGTTGGCACCTGTGACTGAGTTTTTCTATTTTTTGAGATACATTAGTTGGGCTAGGAATCCTTTACCCTGGTGGAGTTTAGTCCTAGCTCAGGGGTGACCCACTACTGTGAGTTATGAGCAGTGCAGTCTAAGGATGGGAGGAACGTGGAAGGTCTAGACATAGTTTGTGTTATTTTAAATCAATGATAAGTGTCAATTGTGTGTGAATCCATATGATGCATTAATATTTGCGCATTTTTTTAATGGTTTTTTCCTATGTATGTTGCATGCATGTTTATATTATTATTTTGTATGAATATATCAAATTGTTGAGTATATGTATTATTTAAATTAGTGTCAAAATTCAAATTTTTAAGTGGCATAACCCAACAGGTATCCGGGGATGTTACATATAGCTCCAAATACGATCCAATATATTGTATCTTTATCTAGAATTCACCCTCCATGGTTATTCCAACTCCAAGATCTCATTTTTTCTCTCTACTTGCTCCTCATGCACCAAACTGAATGTGTAAAAACAGTTGTAGATGCCCATAAGAATCTTCTCTCTTTGGATTACTTGCTTGACTCACACACTTCCCCAAGATTATTGTACTCAAGCCCCATCTTCCCAATAAATATGGGATATGAACTCTCACACACACCCTCTTACATGTATTCAATGATTGGCTTTGGGAAAACTTAATAAAAAATTAGAAAGTTCATATACCAATAGAAATTTTAAGAAAATGAGTTGAATTAATATACATGGGTAATTCCACCTTGGATCCCTCTTGGCCATTCTTTTAGTCCCTCCCCTGTCTTATGGATTAATTCATCACCCATCTCTGTCCATGGCACCTTAGCATCTACATCACATTTTATTATTAACACTAAAAAATAAATTCACATATTACATCGCTTGGACATAGCCACGTATTATATCTACATTAAGTATTAATTAAAGTGGGGATTATAGTGGGGATGTTACATTGAATCCCTAGAGACTTTTTTCTATGGGGGATGTTGGCACATAAATCATTGATGTTTTGTCACACATATCCTCGATTCAGTCGATCAGACAATCAACCTACATATCAATACAATTGGTTGGGCGGTCAACCGAATCTCTACATTAGTTTTTCAAGTAGTTGACGTATTTTTGGTCATACAATCGACCAACAATCGAATATAGTTGGGTGGTGGATCGACAAACCCATAAATCGATTACGAGTTGTATAGATAGTCAGTCACTTCAATCATCCTTGTCAAGCCAAATCGACAATATGGATTTGGACAAGTCAACTTTAAAAACTAACAATTACCTGTGGAAAAGGTCTTTCATATTCTGTGAATGAGGGATTGTAGGCTATAAATAGAAGACCCCTTGGGTCATTATCATCATGGAGATCAAGCAATCGATTTGATATAATATAGAGATATCAAGGTCCAATATGCATTGTGATGTTTTGATCACAGTCTGATTTTCTTAAGTGTTGTAATGGTGTCTTTAGACACCACCTTATATCTTCTAATTTTTTTCCCTCTTCGATTATTTGCAGTACTGTGTTCTGTGATTCATTTTTTGTTCCACCTTATTCCCCAACATTTATTCCCTAGTTAATTTATGGATCTTGAGAGGAGTAGCATGAGGGGAGGGATTGTTGTGTCTAGGGTAAGGAATAAAGGAGGTTTTTCTATTTTTGGTGGACACAATATGTTCTTCTTCTTCGGCACACTTAGTAGCTTCCAACCAAGTTTGGGGGTGAACCACGAGGGATTGGGTGAATATTTCATCCTTTAGGCAATTGATAATGCATTCTCTAAAAATTCTATTAGGCATGCCCTATTTTTTGAAATCCAAGTGTTGAAAGGTGGTTATAAAGTCTTTTACTTGGTCAAATGGACTAAATGGTGAGTGTCTATGTCAAAGTGTTCATAAATATCTCCAACAAAATATGTCCAAGAAACATACCCTTGTTGATAGAAATATGATTTCTAGAGAGGAAAGAGGTTTGATACCACTTGTAATGTAACATATGTATTATAATAAAAAGAAACACAAATATTGTAGAAAATACTAGGAAAATATAGAGAATAAGAACACCAACAATGATACCTTTATTGATAGAAATCCAAGTTCACTTTCCTGTTCTAGGGGAAAACCTCCAATAGAGCATAACTTTATCACAATAATTCTCAAGACACAATTTTCCCATTTCTTCTACTCCTATTTATACTAATTATATCTTCTAAAGAACATTCTAGAGGAGATCTTGCTAGAAGTGGAAGCTTCGATTAAGTCTTCTTATGTTAAGCTTATTCACATTATTAAATATTCCTTATTAACTAATGTTGGCATTTATTACATGGTAAATAGATTATTCTACCTATGTTAGGGGTTAAGGAGGTTAGGCACCTAATACAATTTCCATAAAGAGAGTTTCTTATCTATCACTATAGAAATTTCTTTCACTTCTTTCTTCATACGAGTAACTAACCCCTTTTGATTATAGATTATTCTTTTTCTTATAAGAGTTCCTCTTCTTTTCATTCATGTTGTAATTGTGGTTCTCTCTTTGTTGATGATGTTTTCTCACTTTCTTTACATTATGGTCTTCTTCATAATCTCTACTTTAATCCTGTGCATATAGACACTAAACAAAAAAATATCCTACTTTTCCATAATTAAAGCATTTAAAAGGAATCTTAACTTTGTGTTTTCCATATCCACTTTTTATTTTTCTCGGAAAATGTGTTTCCTCTGCATCTTATTCACAACTAGAACAATTGCTTGATTCATGCTTTATGTTCTTCATATTTTTTGTCTCTTTGATGAATTTTCTTTATTTGTACTCATTTCAAATGAACCTATTAACCTTGTCATCTCATTAATATATATTTTGAATCTTGTCCCATTTTTCATTTTTTGATCCACATTGTATCACCTTGAAAAACTTGAATTCCGAGAGACTACACAAGATGACATTCACATCTTTTGTATTATTTTCACTAGGATTCTTCCCAAGAACATCTATTGGTGGATATGTTGGGGGTGTATAACCATTCATGAATGATTTCCAAATATGAAACCCAAGAGCCATTAAATAGGTTTTCTTCCTTGTGCTCCAAAAGGAATAGTTTCTTACGTCAAACAATAGAGTGATGATTGTGGAGAAACCTTGTTGATAGGCCATGTGTTCTCTTCAGATCTACCTTCTAGTGGTTATACTATTTTTGAAGGAACTTGATATGATACCAATTGTTGAGCACACACTTATACTGAGAGGGGGCGGGGTGAATCAGTATAAGGATTTTGTTTTACTTTTTCAAGCATCCATCAACCATAAGAAAAAATTCACATATGAGATATATTAATTGTAGAACATGAAACAAAATATATACATGGAAACTCTTTCGAAATAAAACCACAAAACTTTTATTTATAATTATTTGTAGGCACCAACCTACTACTACAAATATTTTTCGGCACCAACTTACTAGAGACACCAATCCCCACTGGTACAAATCCTGGTAGGCACCAACCTAATCTAATAGATCTTCATAGACACCAATATACTAGAGACACCAATCCCCACTCCGAAGCACTAGCTTAGAAATCTACACCAATATCTTTGTTTGAGTGGTACCGACCTACTCTTACATGTCTTCATAGACACCATTCCCCACCAAAAATCACCAGCTTAGCAAGAGAAATCCATCTCTTTGTGCGATATACACCAACCTTCACTGATTCTTCTTGCAACTTCTTCCTTTGCCAGATCTACTCACTACTTATTCCTTCACCAGGTCTACTCACTACTTATTCCTTTACTAGGTCTGACCAAAATTTGAATTTCCAAATGTTAACTTTCCCAAAGCTTTTTGTTTTGGGACTCTTCCCAAAAACAAAATTGTACAACATGCCATGTATCCAATTTTACAAATCTGATTCTAAAATTTTACCTGAGGTACTTCTATATGTATCCTCTATTCTTTAAAAAATTCACAGTTTAAAGAGTCTCAGAAAATAAGTTATAATGGAAATGTCAAGATGACCTCTTTGAAATTGATCTCAATATCATTCAAAACCCCTAAATTCCATAGAGGATATATCTAAAATTATATTGAAACAACATCTAAACATTTTACCTAAGGTACTTATGTACTTCTCCTCTATTTTGTAAAAATTTCACGTTTTGAAGAGTCCCAGAAAAGAAGTTATAGTGAAAATACCAAACTCACCTATTTGAAATTGATTTTAGGAGCATTCAGGAACCCTCACATCCATAGAGAATATCTAATAAATTACAACAAAAAAACATCTGATCCTTTTACCTGAATTAATTTTTTATGTATCCTATGTTCTCCAAAAATTTCATAGTTTGAAGAGTTCCAGAAAAGAAGTTATAGTCAAAATTCCAAACTAACCTATTTGAAACATATTTGAAGAGCATTCAGGAACCCTAAATTCCACATGGCATATATATGAAAGTATAGCAAACCAAAATTTAAAATTTTGATCACATGTACATAGATATCTCTTCGTTGTCCCTACAAAATTTCAAGGTCTGAAACGTCCTAGAAAATAAGTTATAGGGAAAGTGCCAAGATAACCTATTTGAAACTGATTTAAGGAGAATTCAATAACCCTAACTTCCACATGGAATAATCTAAAAGTATAGAAAACCAACGTATGAAATTTTTACCACATGTACACCAATATATCTCTTCCATCTCTTCAAAATTTCACAATTTGAAACATCTTAAAAAGATATTATCTCGGAAATGCCAAGATGAATTCAAACTAATTTCAAAACTCTTCCCTTTTGGAATGATATCCAATTGTTTCTCATCCACTTCTTCAAATGCTACTACACTTTCCACGAACACACACTTTCTCTCAATACTATCTCTTTCTATAACTTTTTATAACCCTTCAAGAAGGGACATGTCCGTTAATTAAATAATTAATTCCCAATACCATGGGAAAATACCCCAAACCCATGGGTTTGAAACCACCATTTCACTTTTTACTTTTTCACATGCACCCCTTTTTTAATATGCTTTTAAACTTATATATATATATATATATATATATATATATATATATAAATCAATCTTCAAAATTTTATGTGTATTATAATGTCATAAATCCTTTGACATTAATGACAATAATTCCAACACCATGTTTTTCTAGAATATATATAATGAGTTTGATCAAGCAAAATATTATTTAAATTGTCAATCTACAAACATTCTATCCTAGATTCATGAATAATGAATAGAATGAGAATACTTTCAATGCAGTTTCAAAAGAAGAGTTAGGAGAAGTATTATCCTCTTTCAARAAATAAATAATCCTAGGCCTTGATGGATGGACTATTTAATTTTTTATAGGTTTCTATGATCTAGTTGAGGATTTATTAAAGGTGGATGAAAAACATAAGAATTCAAGAAGGTCATGTTGGRATTTGAATTAACCTTTATTTATCTYATCTTGAAGAAAAAAAAAARAATATTYTGATGACTTTGGGTCTATATCCCTCTTTAACTATACCTATAAAATTATAAAAAATTGATTACGGTTAATATCAAAGGAGTTCTATCAAAAACAATTTCATCAAAACAATTTGTATTCTTAGAGGGAAGGACAATACATTAAGTTATCAGTACAATAGATGAAGGGATTCATTATATAAAGAGTAAGCATACGTCAATAATGATCATCAATTTTGATCTATCAAAATCATATGAGAKAATGAACTAGTCGTATCCTCTATCAAAGGAGTTCTTATTAGTTCCTRTGAAATTTAACATGTATGTTGTAAATTGGATCATGAGTTATGTAACCTCTATGAAATTATCTTTATTGATTAATGTGGAAGCATCAATTTTTTTCAATCCAAATAGAGGGTTAATGTATGGATGTCCTTTATACCCCATATTGTTCGGATCGATAACTGAAGGCATTAGCGAGGTAGTTATGGAAGCAAAAAGGAGAGCCAATGTTAAAGGTATAAACATTGGCTTAGCGTTTTTTAATCACCTCTTATTCATTGATGGTATTACGTTATTCTTAAACGGTTCTGAGAAAGAGGCTAGAAAGATTCAAGACACATTAATTACTTTCTATAAGGCCACTAGGATGTAGGTCAATGACTCAAAATCCACACATAAGTTTAGTGGGGTGAGTGCAAATGTTATTCAAATGTTATCTTAAATGTTTTCTTTTAGAGTTATTAATATGCAGAAAGGACAAAAGCACTAGATTTCATCCTAAAATCCTATAGATACGGTAAAACTGACTAGGGTTAGTTAAATGAAAGGATTTATAGTAGTATTTTTCATTGGTGTAACATATGTCTCTTACAGGAAGGAAGATTATTAAAATTGTTAATTTATTTTGGAACCGATTTCTATACATTAGCACTCACTAGCTTACATTCTAAAAGGTGTACTAGAAAGGTTTACAAAATTATTCTTGAATTTCTTATGGGGAGGGAGACAACAAAGAAAAGGTATACACTAAGATAAATTATAGACATAGCTAAACCAAAGGATATGGGTGGAATGGGGTTAAATCATATTCATCTATTTGGAAAATCATCAGTTGATAAAAGTTTATGGAATTTGTTGTCAAAAAATAGTTTGTTTAAGAAAGTGATTCAACAAAATTGTATAGCTCTAGGTTCACTAATGGGTTGGTTAATAAATATGAGGAAAAACATTAGAAATTTTTCCAATTAGTGGAAGGAATTGATAACAACCTTTCCAATTATTGGTAATAATTTCTCATGGAATGTAGGAAATAAGACATAGGTAAGGTTGAGCACTAATTCAATTCTAAGATGTGGAAATGAAATTTTACTACCTATAGATGATATATCATTTTTACAAAGAAAATTGTTGTTCTATTTAAATCAAGTAGAAGATAATGCTACAACCACAATTTGGACTCAAGGTCAAAGAACAACACATTCCTTATATTTATAAGGGGAAAGGGAAGATAGATGGAATATGCTTGTAGAAAAGTTAAGGAAGAGCCATATAATCATTAAGGAGGAGGTTGAGATAGTAAAATAGGAATAAAATAAGGCATCAGGTTTATCTTCAACCAAATTGGGTTATAAATTCCTAATTTCAAGTGAAGATCAAGTAGAGTCCTAGTGTTAGTCAAAATTTTGAAAAATTCAAGAATTTAAAAAATCCAAGGGTTTTTTTATGGTTATCTCTTTAAAAATAGGGTCTTCACATGGAACTTGATTCATAAGAGGTGAAAAAGTCATCCAACATTTTTTTTTATTTAAGAAGGGGGGCACAGGAAGACATTGGTCATTTAATGATCAAATGTCCTTACACGAGACACTTTTGGAGAGATGCAAGGAATATGAATCATATTTAGAATGTATGAAATGGTTCTCCTATAAATGAATACTTGGGGAAGTGGTTTAAGAAGAATGAATTAACAAAATTAAGATCTTTACCTTGTTTATTCATGTGTGGCACATGTGATCCAGGAGGAAATTAGTGGACACCCACCTATTCCACTGGCTCAAAACAAGGGTTTCGACCTTGGCAATTTTTATACAACTTTTTGATTTCCAAACTTCTGGGGTCGTTTTGAGGCCCTAAATTTTTTTTTATGTGCCCTCCATGGTCACATTGTAGGATTTAGCTAGACTGTGATGGAAAAATGTGTATTCCTCAGATAAACCTTTCAAATGAGATATCATGCACCCCAAAAATAGGTTGTATGAAAAAGTTACTCCCTTAGGAAGTTGGCGTACCAACTTACCCGATCTAAGCCCACATGAATTTTGCTGTTTCATCTTCCGGGGTTAGGGTTTTGTACCAACTTACAAACAATTCAGATAAACTTTTAGCTATAAGAAGTCTTATAAAATTAGCAATTTTTAAAGGAATTGATCGTATGTAGGTTTTTTGGGATTCTCTACTTATTATCAATTAGATGAGAGGTAAAAATTTGATGCAGAATACTACTCTCATGTTGATAGCATATCAAATGAAATTAGTCTCAAGGATTTTTCACATTATTTCATGGATTGATTGTATACACATATTTTCTGAGAACTCAACATAATAGGGGATAGTCTCTCTAAGGATCAACAATAGGTTGATTCTAGATTAATCACTAAATGGAGTCCCATCGCAAACTATGCAACCAAGTTTTTGAAGGTTTCGATTACTACTGTCAAATGTTATATTTTATTGTATTGTTCAGTTTTTAATAGTGAATATAATTGTATTATGTAAGGGTATGTATAAAGTTTAGTGATTGGAGTAAACTTTTAAACTGAAGTTAGTTTTACGGCCATTTGTATTTGAAGTCAGCTACAAATGGCCCTAAAACTAAAAAGGACTCTAGAGCCTCTAGAGCCTCATTGTATTTTATTCATGTTAAAAAGGTTTCTAGAGCCTCATTGTAATCATCATCATCTTCTTGCGAATGAGTGTATCCATCACATCTCTTCTCACAGATAAGTTGCCACCATTCTAGAGAGTCATTCACTTTGTAATTTTACAGTTTCTATACACTCTCTCATTAATAAAAATTATGCATTATCGTATCCCTGTGTTTATTGCAATATTTCTATGTATCATGCAATATATCTTTATATTTAATTGTTATATATATTCCTTCATTTTGTTCTAAAATATAATCTGGATCAGTGGTATCAAAGCAGGATGCTTATTGTTATTTCTTAGTGCGTGTCCCCAATGAGGTCCGGGTACATAGATTTAGGTCTAGATCTAGTTTCCTTTGAGTAAAACCTCTCTTGTCATCCCAACCAGCCTCCTATTGCAGAATAAAAGAGAGAAATAGGAGAAAAAGATCCCATCAAACTGTTTCTCACAGAAGTCCTTGCACAATAGAGGAACGATATGTTGGAGAATATTTCTGAATTCCTTCAAAGATTTTCGACAATAACAAGTGTTTCTTTGTCAAGTAGTCTCTTTTGAGATGCTACTCCATTCAAGGTACAAGTTAATTTTTCTATTCCGATATTTTAAGGTAAATCGATGTGGATGCTTTGGAAAAATGGTTAAATTTGCTAGAAGGTTATTTCTCTATTCACGATTTTATCGACAGAGAAAAGATCACCTTTGCAGTCCTCAAGGCTCTCCCCCATGCCAAACATTGGTGGGAAACTTACTGGGATAAAATTTCCACATAAAAGTATGGAATATTTGGGGCCAAGCCCACTTGGGAATTTTTTATGGATGCACTAAAGGATAAATATTACCCTGGGGGGAATTATGATGACCAGTACATGAGATGGACTACACTGCATCAAATGCAGGACCAAACCATGTAGGAGTTCACAAATACCTTTCGTACCTTGTGCACCAATATGGGTATCAAAGACTCTGAGCAACACTTAGCTCTGAAAAACCGTCGGGTTCTACAAAGATACATCCAAACAAAAATGGATTTTTTAGACTTCTCATCAGTGGGAGCAACTTATAGATATGTTGTGAAAATTGGGTAGTAATTTAAGCAGTAGGAAAAGTGGGAATTTGGGTCTGTAAATCTGCAACAACTAAAGTATGCTAAAGGCATCCCTAACTCATAGAGCAATCAACCTCAAGAAAACCAGTCTAAGACACATGAAAATAAGGGTAATGGGAAGACGAAGGAAATTTGGAAGTGGTGCAAATTACACAAAATCCCTTGGCACAACATCGATAAATTTCACTTGAAACAATCATTGGTGGCTGAGCTCAAAGAAATATAGTCGAGCCCCAACTTGGAATATGATTCAGACACTAATAAAATGAGAAAGATAATTGATGCATAACCCATTTCCACTATCGCGATCGCAACAATCGAACCAAGAGAACCAGAGGATCCTGAGGAGGGGGAGCACCTTTTCCATTCCTACATGTGGGTGAAGGGGACCCCACTGCATTTCATTGTTGATAGAGGAAGCCAGAAGAACCTCATATTAGAAGAGGTCGTCAAGCTGTTGGATTTGTTGGAAACACCACATCCACAACCATAAAACATTGGATGGCTCTGCCAGGGACAAGATATTCATGTCATCCAACAGTGTCTCCTATCATATGACATCAAGCCCTTCAAGGATGAGGTATTGTGTGATGTTTCCCTACTAAAATTTTTTGATGTTTGTTTAGGAAAGCCATATATGTGGATGTTTCATTTTGTTTATGAATATCGACCCCATAACATCATTGTTTCTCTGGGGGGGTCATCCCTATAGTATACCAGAGGTAGTTCCCACTAATGTACCGAAAAAATAGTGCCGCAAAGTAATCTCTCATTCCACAAAATTTATCCTCTTCAAAACCTAGTCAGAAGAGAAGATAATAGTGCCAATATATTCCTATTGCACCTACGGGGGTGCCTCCACACTACCCAATCAAATCAAGTTATGGTTAACCCCTTAATGTTCTTCATGTTGCATGTTCACCTACAGATTCCTCCCACACTCATGCATATCATGCAACCATATTAATTCATAACAACCTTCAACAAGATAAGAAGAGCAACTTATTCAACAAGGCAAGCAACTTACCAAGGTTAAAACTCAACAAAAGCTTCCTCTACCTTGCAGACAAATGATATTGACACCTATTACAATTCTAGTAATAAAACATTAACTTGATAGTATTTCAACACTGACTGTAATACAATTATGGAAAGAAAATACACATGCAATAATTTAAGTGAAAGAAAAATATTTTCCTTAGCTCTATCATCAATCACCTATTAACACACTAATTCACTTTTCATCATTTAGAACAAAAGAACTATTAAAGTATTGAAAAACATATCTTATCAATATATTTATAAACTCTTACTCGTTACAAAATCAACTACTGAATTCAAAGATGAAATTAGTTCCTCCTCAATCCAATCACATAACACGTTTGATGAAAATCAAATTTGTCTCAAGTTCTAAACAAAACTTCTTCATTAAAGTTGCTCAGAAATAATTCTTTACAATTCTCAAAAAACAGGGTCTTTCCCAAAACCATCCACCTCTCCCAAAAGGTTGATCTCCCTATTTATAAAGAATCACTAACCTAAAATAGCTACTAAAAGTTTGTGTTAAGTAAAACAAAATAATTACACATGGCACTTGATCTCATTGTTATCCTGACATCATCTAGCGGTTCTACTAGAGTGGATGATTCTTCTTGTACTCTAACCACTTGCCGAAGAGATCCTCACATGTGTTAGCATACAGGAATCTATGTTGGTCCATCAGGGCTTAAATTTTTTCCTTTATCTCTATTTCTCGTTCTCTATATATGATCATCTTGGCACTTAAATGTTGCAATACTGTGTGATCCTTGATCAGGTGTTCCATAAACTTATTTACCTAACCTAGTGTCATTCTCACCACCTACGCGATCTCCACTTCCCATGTTGAATCATGTTATGCATGTCATTTGAATATGACATGCAAATCAACAAAGTTTTCAGGTGATCTGAAATCTGGTAGGCCAATGTATTTCATCTCCCAATTGATCTTCTCCCAATGTTTCTCGCACTTGGCCCACATTTCATGTATCGTTTTTTGAGGTTCCTGGGAATACTTACCCAATATTCTACTTCCTTCCTGATTCGGGAGATGCTTCTATCCATCATCACTCAGATACCATGCTCCTCCATGTCTCAACCCTTCTATACTGCATTGATATAATCGATTCATTCTACATCCTGGTATGCCTTTTCATACCATCTCTCCACGTCTTTATATGTTGTTAATGCCATGAGAGTGTCTTCTTTGAAAGTCAACTATGCATGTAGTGAAGAGATGTATTTCGCTCGTGAATTGTGGATATGCTTGTTGGAATTCACTCTTTGGGGAAACTATTGCTTGCGTTGAGTCCTAGTAATATTTCAGCAAATGGTGTAGATGGTCCAACTCCTTTTTTTCAGCAACTAGTTCATTTTTGTCTCATTTTGCTCGATCCAGCATGGCACCAATTATATCCATCCTTGCGTTGATTAGCTCAGTTTTCTTCACATTTTATTTGCTAAGAAACTTTTCTTCTGTAGTGATGAGAAGCATGTTATCCATCGTGAGCCTCCTTTTCTTGGTTGTCCTTATCATTATATCTTTATGCTTTCTGTCATAAAAAATTGTCTGTATATCAACAACCTCATCCACGGGCTCATGGATTTGTTGGTCT
>ML813977.1:70045-95255 GCA_009831015.1 Picea engelmannii | reverse complement strand
AAGATAATCAGGCTCCACAACCAACACATCCAAAGGAAACTGAACAAACTTTTACAAAGAAGATGGTTGTCTCTCAAGTCGGCTACCAAACCCATAAGTAGCTCAGCAAAATTTGAAATAGAAACTTTGGTAGTGATAATATGTCGTTTTACCCACCCATACAGTTTATGTTACCTGCCTCTGGTTACATCCACAAATGAAGCCATATTTCGCATCATTTACGAACATCAGAGACCATTTTTGAAACCCACGGTAAGTGCGGCACCCCCGAAGAAGAGAAATTCTTCTGGGATCTGCAGAAATCAATACACTTGTCAAATCTATGTTGTTTGAAGAAACTATATACTTCAACGAAGAAATATTTTGCATGTGACCTAAAAATCCATTACAACTCCCAGCAAAAAAAAAAGAAATTCAACAAACAAATCTCAAGGCAGGGTTTTCAACCAACTAAAGCATCCAATACATGGAGAACACCTACCAGAAGATACTTGTTTTTCACGCCACATAAAACCATTATATCTTCTTTCATTTGGGCCTCAATCGCATCTCTAACTTGTCTTACATGTCCATGACCAGGAACATTAGATTAAAGGCACCGTAATGCGCAACTCTTTGATAATAGAGAGAAATGCAAATAAGTATTTAAAAGCAACGATGGACAATCTTCCATAGATTTTGTTTTAATTCGTTTTAATGACAGATGTTCTCGATATTTTCGCTTATTAATGCCAATCTTTTCGAATATGTACCCTAAATAGTGACTAATAGCATGTATCAACATTCTCATATCTCAGCAGATTCTCAAATCTGACATCTAAGATATGCACAATATTAAAGAGAGACATGACGTCAAGGCCTCTGTTGGTGACGTTCGTGGACTATGCTGAAGCCTTTAAGAAAACTAAAAAAGGAATTTTTTATTTTTTTTTGCAAATTAAAAATGCAGGCAAAAGAAATTACCAGATCCCATAATATTCGCATGTCTATTCATTTTAATGGGAGATGTCCTCAATCTTTTTGCTTATTAAAGCCAATCTTTTCGAACCTGTCTGGTCGGTTATGACTTCTCAAAGCATAATTAATGTCTATTGGGAATGGCGGAAGGTAGCTGGGATGGAGGGGAGCAACAAATGATTTTAAATTTTATGAACCTGGAAAGGCGTCAACCCGCCAAACTTTGAAAACTAGACTAAGTATGGAAAGGTAGGTACGATAGACAAACTCATTGCAGGCAGAGGCACGGTTGCGAGTTCCAATCGCGGTTGCACAACCCTAAACGTGCAAACTGCAACAACACCAACAGGCAAACAATAACAACCAAATAAGAAATTAGTGGAGATGTAAAAAAAAAACATCAACCACTGAACCAGCAATGTCGCTGAAGAATATAAATAAATAAAAAAGGAAGAAAATGTATTGTAACAAGCCTGCTAAGTAAACATTCAATGTTGCCAAGCCTGTTAGGTAAAAAGTATGTCAAAAATGCAAACTCGAATCAAACAACAATAAGCAGCACACAACGAACAAAGAAGCAAGCAATGACCAGTCCACCAGGAATGGCGTAGTTCCAATCGCGGTTGCACAACCCCAAACGTGCAAACTACAACAGCACCAACAGGCAAACAATAACAACAACAACAGCCAAATAAAAAATCAATGGAGATGCAAAAAAAACAAGCATGAACCACTGAAGCAACAATGCCGTTGAAGCATGTAAATAAAAAAAATGCAAGAAAATGTTTTGTAACGAGCCTCCTAATAAACATTCAACATTGCCAAGCCTGTTAGGTAAAAAGTATGTCAAAAATGCTCTGTAAACATTTAAAAAAAGAATGCAATGTGGCAGCGCCATGGCATATCCCAAAAAAAAAAAATTATAATTTATGTAACAATAGTTCCAACAGTGGAAAATGTATTTGAAGCCCAAACTTTGGATATGACAGCATATCAAACATTGCCATAAATTTAGCTAGCAGAAAATGCTAAACCAAACATTCGAACTAATGCTACAATTAATACACCTTCAACCAATGCATAAGAAAATATATGATTCAAAAAGACCATTTACGATCAAATACTTTGGATATGCCAACATATATAACATTGAGAATAGCGAAGCCGGCAATAAGACCTCCAATCCCTTGTCCAACCAAATCATGACAAATATGATACTTTTTATTATATAAAAATCCATCTTTTCAGTTTCCTAGTTCCAACAATAAATTATATGGAAATATTTGTGATCAAAAGACAAACTAATATGAAGTCAACGATTTATCGATTGCTATAGTCTCTTTATGCCTACGACAGGGACTAATAATAATATTAAGTGGAAACTATAGCTCTATCACAAAAAGGAAGAGAATGAAATAATCTCTCTGGAAGCAAAACACACATAACTCATATATTTATCAAAACTCAAAAATAATTTAAAAAATAAATAAATATTAGAAATTATACAACTCCACATTTTGCATTCATTTTATGATGGTTTGTAAGCTAAATAAAATAAAATGAATCCTTAAAATAAGTTACATGCATTCAAACTTTTTACAAACGTTCTAATTTTAAATTTTAAGTACCATTATTACATAATTTTACGAATTTGAAGAAACAATCATTTGTTTCATGGAGTTCTTATGAAAACCGCAGTGATGGAAGCTGGGAAATGCAAATGGAGGAGACCTGTCCTACCAAAAGGGAGAATCACACCGCTAGATATTGAACTGGGGACCTCTCCCACGAATAAGATAGAATCAGACCACTCGTGACTTTCAAGATTAACTGGTCGATGGCAAAATGGATCTCCTCTGTAATAAATGTCAGAAGTGGGATTTGAACCCACGCCCTCAATCGAGGACCAGAACTTGAGTCTGGCGCCTTAGACCACTCGGCCATCCTGACTGATTACTAATAATTTGATTATTTGTGTATATTAATTCTAAAACTCTATTAGGGATAAAATAAACATTTAATTTTTATGTTTCTTGTTGACAGCAGGATCATCAATGTTTTGCTGATACTGCAACATTTAATGTTGGTAGAAGGATCTTCAATCAGCAAAAGCTGGCATTTAATTTTTAAATCTATATGTTGATTGTGGGATTTGAACCTGTTAGACCAACTCGACCATCTCAATTGTTATGACGCAAATTGGTACTTTGCTATAATTTGGGCATTTAAGCTGTTTCCATAGAAGTGTTATTTATAAAATCTAATATTACAAATTCATAATATGTTTTAATTTCATTAAGAACTTAATTTGTGATATAATTAATAATTTTTTACTTAGTAAGAATTTACATGACACTTTGTGGGAATCGAATTCTGTTGGAAAGTATAACAATCATTCTACTCAACCATCAAAGCTAAACCATCTTAATTAAATTTCTATTTTTAAAAATATGTTAATTTCTATTTCTATTAATGCATGTTTTATTATTGATATTTGTAAGTTTACCTCTTACAAACCACCAAAAAGATATTTTAAATGATCAAATTTTATTTATACACTATAATATTATTACACATCAAATTTTATTTATACACTATAATATTATTACACATCATAATTTTGAGATTATATTAACAAAAATTACACTAATAATAATCCTAAGTGCTCTAAACTCTTTTTTTTTTTTTTAACTTAATATTGCAAAAGCAATACCAACAATTAAGAGAAAAATACATGTCATTTATAATTGCATTGAGTAAAATACATGTCATTTATAATTGCATTTTACAACAAGGAGATTTTTTTAAATCACAATTTCATGTCCATCATCGAAAGCATGGATAGAAATCAATGTTTTAATTATTTTTTAAAAATATGATAAAGGAAAAAAAACAATTATTAAAAAATAAAAAATTATTTATATGATAGTAGATTACTATTCTTTGAAAGTATAGATTTTATGAATTTTTTTTTAAAGGGAAAAGAAAAATAAAGAATTTATTTTTTAAATGAAATACAAATAATTTTTAAATAAAGATTAATAATAAATTTTGTGTTTAATTTTAATGTTTTTATTTATTTTGAATGTTTTTTTATGTGTTTTTTTTTTTTTTAAGTAAAAAAGGAGGATCTTGTTTGTATTAGATTCGTAGAGTTACAAAGTCTTGTTGAAATGCCAGTTGTCCCACCTGAAAAAGGAAATCGAGACAGTTGGACATTCTATGCCACTTGCTTTCAAACAATCAAAAATTATCAGAGTGTCGTCCTGCCCGAAGGAAACCAGGACGCATATCCATTAGATTTAGTTTGTTCTTTAACATCCTACTTACAGCATTTCTATAATCTAACTAAGCTAAAGCTTTGTTTTGAAACAAAAAGAGACTAGTAACTATGGACATCACAAGACCTTTTAACCAGTCGTCTCTTCCGCTTCACCATGCTTTCGCCATCCGGCAGGAATCACATAAGCCTGCGTGCACGTAGGGCACTGTCTTCTCGGGGGAGTGCTGGAGTGTGCAGCGTACAGCATGTCAAGGCGTTGGTTGATTTAAATGGTCCTGAAGATTTGATCGTCCACCATGCTTCGCATTTCGAAGATTAGTTCTAGGTACCCCAGGTTGATGAATGGAGGTTGGTCCTGCCATTTTTCTTGAACAGAGGCGATGGGAAATGGCCACTGTGCATACTTTTCCTCCTTGCCTTCATTTGCGTTGTTGACTTGGTGTGCTTGTTGCTTGTCCTCCTGTGTCGCTTCCTCAGGAGGTGCACCGCTAGGTGGGTTGGCCTTTTCATCTGCACTGCACGGTACTTCTTCCTCAACGTAGCAGGTGGTGAATTCCTCTACCAGGTAATTTTCTCTGTGGCCATGCGAGATTTCTGTAGCCGGAGTCTTGGCTTCATTGTCGAAATCGGTGTGGGGATTCCAGTTATCTGGGATCGTAAAAAGGAGATGTTCTGGATAGTCCTGAATGGGCTTGTACAGAGTAATCTCCTCCACATACGCCATAGGAGGCGTTCTAGGTCTCCCGGGCTTCCTGGTTCCCCGAGTGGACGCCAGAGCCAATGCCTTTTCAAATTTATTCTGTAGTTTCCTACGTGATTCGAAAGCATACCACGCTGTGCCTCAACGAGGCCTTCCTCATGCTCTTGGCATGTGGAGGAGTCGAGCTATGGTCGAAATTCCAAGTGGAAGGTTAACCCTGCTTCAGTTCTCCGATAGCTCGGCGTTCGGCTCTGCAGAATTCGAATGCCTCTCATATCTGTCGAGGCAACTGATAAGGATGAGGATGACGGTGACAACCCTGGCCATTAAGGTTGAGCTCTTAGTGCGCTGGTGAGCCATCCTGTTCACTCGCTTGAGAGGCCTCGTCCACTGGTAATGGTTGCGTGGGCTCGTTCCCATTTTTAATGGTGAAGGGATGGTGGTCGGTGGCTATTATTTATGGCGCAGCCTGACGTGTTTTCGTGTGTCCTGTCTTCGCGATGTGGCACCCCATCCGGGGGTTGGATATCCCTGTTGGCTAAGGTTTGACACCGATCTGAGATATCTGAGTCTTCAGAGGTGTGGGCCTCCCAACAGAAGTGTTCGGTCTCCATTGTTGCTCCTTCATTTGCCAAGCAGTCTGCTACCCTGTTTGCTTCTTTTTTCATGTGGGAGGGTGTGATGCTAAGGTTGGTTCTAAGGAGGCTTCCAAAATCCTCTAGCAGCCCGGAGAGGTGCCAACTGGGTGAGATTTTCAGTGGATTACCCCCATGGAGGATCTTGGTGATTAGCTGAATAAGAATTTGTGAGTCCCCCTCCAAGATGAGCTTGTGATAATGTATGTCAGTTGTTGCTTGGAGACCTTGCAATAGGCCTGTTAGCTCTGTCGCATTATTTGTTGTTTCCCCCAGGAAACCTGCAACGAGACAGAGGATCTCTCCATTGGATTTTCTGAGTGTAGCTCCATATCCCGCTGGTCTCGGACTTCCTTTGGAAGCCCCATTGAAGTTTATCTTTATGAAATTTGTTGGAGGAGGGGTCCAGATGGTTGGGTTCTATGCTGATGTTTAGGCATCTCTATCATTAGTCGATTGATTAGGTTAGGCTGTCAGCTTTGGAGAATGCATTGCTCCTCTAGGTTGCAGTTTAGGTCCTCTAATTTCTAGGATTTACTTCTGATAGTTTCCTTGATCAGTGAAACTATTTTTTCCCAAGTTGTGTCTGGCGTGGAGGCTTTGGAGTGAAATATTATTTTGTTTCGTTCTTTCCAGATTTGCCAAAGAATAAATCCTAGGAGAAGTTGCCAGATGTGGTTCAGTAGGGGGTTGTTGTAGGTGATCGAGTCCCAGTTCTCAATTGTGTCATTGATGTTGTTCTTATTTTGATTGGAACGACGCATTATTTGAGCTCCTTGGTCCCAGATCTTTTGGCTGAAGGAACATCTGTTGAAAAGATGCTCTTTGGTTTCCTCTTGCTGGCAGCATAAGATGCATAATGAGGGTCCAATGAAGCCTCTTTTCCTGAGTTTGTCCCAGGTTAGGACTCGGTTGTGTGCAAAAAGCCATAGGAAAGCAGATACCTTTGGCCAGAGTGCGGGGTTCCAGACCTTGTTCCATATGTTTTCCTTGTTCTGATTCTGGTGGTTGCCTTGAAGATACTAAGCTTCCTTGATTGAGAAAATATCAGTTGTGGAGTGCCCCCATCTAAGGATATTCGAACCTTCTCTGTTGGGGATTTTCCGGTGACTAGCATAGTGTTGCCAGGCTTGCAGATTTAAGTTCTCTGGGACCCCAGGTCCTGACTAGAGGTTTTCCATCGACGCCATTGTTGTCTCTATTCCTCGGGTTTCCAAAGGTCTTTCACCCTCAGAAAAGTGTCCAGGTTTAAAGCCTGTTTAAGGGGGTTTATCTCTTCTAGGTCACTTAGGGGTTTGAGTTGCTGCCACCAGTCCTGCCATAACATAGCGCTTTCTCCATTTTGGACTTCCCAAAAAGCGTGGTTTTGTACCAGATCACGGTTTTGCCAAGTTGTGTTCCAAATGTTGGAACCCTGTAGTCGGGCATTGTGTCTAATAAGTTGATTTTCTAGTGTGAGGGGGGCGTACTTCTGTTTCCAGATTTGCGCCCATACAGTTGTTGGAGTTTTTAACCATCTCCACCAAATTTTCGCTCCCATTACTTGATTGAGTTTCCCTAGATCTCGGAGTCCCAACCCTCCTAGGATTTTTGGTGTGCAAATTTTGTCCCAACCTACTAGCGCCCATTTCTTGTTAGGTTGATGCCCATGCCAGAGGAAAATTCGCTGGAGATTCCTTATGGATTTGATGACATGTTTGGGAGCTGCTAATGTAGTAAAAAGGTAGGTAGGTAGAGCTTGTAGGACCAATTTGAGTAGGACCAACCTGGATGCGATGTTGAGCGATCTAAAAGTCCAGTTGCTCAGTCTGTTGGAGATGGAAAGAAGAAGGTTGTCCCAGGAGATGGATCTTGCTGCTGCGCCCATTAGAGGAATGCCTAAGTATTTGGATGGAAGGGATCTCTTGGGTATTCCCAGGAGTCTGGAGATGTGGAGCTGGACTGCTACCGGGGTGTTGAAGAAGTAGAGTTTGGACTTGTCTAGGTTAAGAGTCATGCATGATGCTTCTGTGAAATCTGAGAGGATGGAGTTGAGCTTGCTAGCCTCTCTGGCATTTGGGGAGTCCATGAGTAGGGTGTCATCGACAAATTGACTATGTGAGGGTGTTGGTTGGATATTGTACAAAGGCAGGCCTTTGAGAGATCCTTCTGTGACTGCCGATTTGATGTAGCATCCGAGACCTTCTGCCATGAGCACGAACAAGAAGGGTGAAAGGGGGTCCCCTTATCTGATACCTCTGGATGGTGAGAAAGGTCAGGACGGGATGGGACTCCATTGACTAGGATGGAGAAGAAGGCTGAGGAGGTGAGATTTAAGATCCATTTCACCTAATGTTGATCAAATCCGAAAGAATCTAAGATGACCCGAAGGTATTGCCAGCTTGCTTTGTCAAAAGCTTTTGAAAGGTTGAGTTTGATTAACATACCTGGAGTTTTCGTTGACTTGAGGGAGTGGATGACCTCGTGAGCAAGAATGACATTATCCATGATTTGTCTTCCTTCTACATACCCATCCTGTTCCTTGGAAATGACGCGGGTCAAAATGGGTTTAAGGCGATTGGCCACCACCTTTGTTATGATTTTGTAAATTACATTGCAGAGAGCGATGTGTCTGAACTGTTTGGGGTTTGTGACCCGTTCCTCTTTTGGAATGAGGGTGAGAAAGGTAGTGTTGAGGGCCGTGAGGACTTGGCCTGATGCTCTCGATTCCTCTACTACCTCCCAAACTTCTTCCCTTACCAGGTCCCAACAGTGATGGAAGAAATATGTGGTGAACCCATCCGGGACTGGGGCCTTTCGTGGGGGCATAGCTTTTGCGGCTTGATCCACTTCCTCTTGGGTGATGGGTCGCATTAGGGTTGCGTTTTGTTCAGGGATTACCATAGAGGGTATGTGCCTGGTAACTCGTTTGATGGCTACAGTTCTGTCCTCCCTGGTTTCCGTTAGGAGGTCGCAGTAGTAGTTGTTCAGCTCTGCTTCTATCTGAGAGTGGTCTCTGATTGGATTGCCCTGGTCATCCTCTAAGTGAGTAATTATGTTGATGTGGCGGCGGTGCACCATTTCTCTGTGAAAGAATTTTGTATTGTTTTACCCCTCTTTGAGCCATTGTACCATGGACTTTTGTTTCCACAAAATTTCCTCTTGCCTTCTTCTCTCTTCTAATTGCGCTTGGAGCTCCGCCTCCTCTTTCATTAGTTCAACAGTTCGGGTTCCTGAAATGAAGGTTTTTTGTATCTCCAATAGTTTATTCTCTATGTCTTGAATGCTTTGGAGTATGTTTCCGAAGGTGTTCTTGTTCCAGTGTTTCAGCGACTGCTTGAAGTTTTTGAGGCATTGCTGAAATTTGTACATGCTTGTGCCATGATCTATTTCTTCCTGTGCCCACCAGGACTTTGCAAGCTAATGGAAGTCCGGGTGTGAGAGCCAGAATTTCTCGAATCAGAAGGGTTTGTATTTAGGTGTTGCCCCTGTTTCTATATTAAAGGCAACTGGCCAATGGTCCGACCCGACTTTTGGGAGAATAAGACTTTCCATGTAAGGGGCTTCTTCCATTAGTTCTTCAGCCACAAGGAAGCGGTCCAGAGGACAAGCAATATGTTGGTTTCCTGACCTACAATTGGACCAGGTGAAGGTGTCATTGCTACTTTTTATGTCCACTAGCTTTAAATGTTCAATAAGGGTTTTGAACTTACCGTTGTCTTGTTCAAGTCTCTTGCTTCCTCCTGTTTTTTCCTCCAATGATAGGATCATGTTGAAGTCACCTCCTAAGATTCAGTTGTGTGTTGTCAGCAGAGTTTTGATTAAGGCTAGCCACTCCAGAAGTTTGTCTTTTTCCTATTGGCTTTGGGGGCCATAAACATTTGTGCTAGCCCCCTCCTGATTCGAGCCTATGACCTCGAAGTGGGCCATTATTGTGCCTATAGTTGAGAAAGATTTGCTTAAAGTAATGTTACACAGGTTCCATAGGATAGCCAGACCCCCTAAGGCTCCTGTGGAGTCTGTTAGCACAAAATCACATCCTCTCCAAATACGTTGGAAGATGGTTTCAGCTTCTACCCCCGTACATTTCGGTTCCTGTAACATTAGGATGTCTGGGTTTTCTGCTTTGATGCAGTCTCAGAGGATCCTTTGTTTGGATCAACCATTGAGTCCTCTAATGTTCTAGGTGATGATCTTCATCATTATGAGGGTGGTGTTGGGTGGAGGTATCCCTCCGAGAGCTTATGGATCTGCCATGAGTTGATCATAAGGTTGCCCACCTCCTTGATGAGTTGATGCGTTGTTTTCCACCCCCTTCTTTTGTTCTCACGGAGTACTCTTTTCGAGCCTGAACCCAAGTCTGTGGCTATACCTAGGCGTGTTGCAGATCCTACTAAAGAGTTAAGGAAAACCTTATGTACCTTGCGGAGTTGTTCTTCAGGAAGGGCCTGCAGATCCTTTTGATTGAGGGCCTCCTCAAGCTTTTCCAAGTTGATACCCGCTAGATCTCTATCATCCAGCTGCATTGGGATGTCTCCATCGACATCTCCCCTCTCTTCTAGGTAGATTTCATGATTTGGGCAGGGGGGGGAAGGGTTTTGGTTCTTACCCTTGACCTGTTGCGGCTCCTTGTGCGGATCTTGGATTTCCTCATCTTCCAGTAGATGGTTCAGAATCTCATAGGAGTTTTTGGTCGAGATCTTCGGTCTGATGTCTGCGATCTTCTTTCTTGGAGGCTTTTTCTTTCTGGCCGTGACCGTGGTGAAGCCATATTTCTATGTGGTATCACTTGCTTTGGTTGCTTTCTTATTCAGAGGGAAGTCTCTGAAGAGGTGGCCATGTTCATGACATTTTCTGCAGCGGAAAGGGATGTGTTCATAGTCCAGTGTTTGTTGCCAGTCTTCATCCTGGTATTCCAGCGTTACCGCTCCCGGTAGAGCCTTAGAAATATTCATGTAGACACAGATTCGGGCGTATGAAGTGTATTTCCTTTCCTTTGTAGCTTCTGATGTTTTGACGTATTGACCCACTATATTTCCTATGCCCATGAGAATCTCCTCCAGCCAAAACTCTTGCAGTAAGGAATAAAGTTGAATCCAGACTGGAGCCATCGTGAAGTCCTCCTTGTCTGGGCTGAATCTTTCAGTCCAGAATCACAAGAATAACCCTGTCAAGTTGTAGAAGTACGGACCGTTCTCAAAGATTCAGTCTCTATCTTCTGGGTAGTACAGGATGATTGTGAAGAAGCCTTTGGAGCTGAGTTGAACCTCATAGTCTCCTTTGGGGTTCCACTAGTGTTTTATCCATTTGTTTAGATCTCTTTCGAACGACCACAGGCCCAGAAACTTTCCAATGAGGGCATGCTCTCTCATGAATTATGTGTGTTCCCCTACTCTTGTTGAGCTTATGAGGTATCTTGGCGATTTGTCCATTTGTGGGATGCATTTGTCGGGCTCCCACCCCTAAGGTGCTTTTGGATGGGACGTGATGGATTCCACCTCCATTTCCTTCCTGAGTCCTTGTTCTTTGGTAAGAAGTTGATCGCGTAGCTGTAGGGGTGGCTCGAAAGAGGGGTGTTTTTCTCTTGTGCTTGATCGATCATTGGTTGTAATGTTGTTGTACGAGGGGGGTTTCCCCCCCTCTTCTGTATTCATTCTGACATATCAGGAAAGGGATAGTTTGTGCTCATTCGCAGCAAGTGGTTCTATGTGTCATGGCTTGAATCTATCATGCAGCGAGTTGTGCCGGACTGAAACTCGGGTTTTTCCATTTCAGAGCGCATCCCCTCTCCAAAATGTTTTTTTATGTGTAGTTATTTGAAGAGAATCATCAACATTGATTTGGAGTAAAATTGTACGGATCAGAAAACTACTTGCCCATCATTTTCTCTTATAGGGATGTGTAAGGCCTACAGTGCCAATCTCGAGCATGCATACTTCCACCACAGACCGAAATGAAGGAAATTGAGCAGATGGGACGTTCGGTGCAAATGAGGAGATGAAAGTCTTCATATAGGGGAGAGTTGGGCTTTCTTGGGTGTGCAACGTGCCCACGGGGGTTTCACCTTGTTGACAATATCTTATCGCGTTCATTCATAAAGGGGGTTTTTAAATTGTGAAAAATAAAGTCTATATATTGTAGGTAGTTGGGGGAGATGCAGGGTCTTAGGGGATTTGTAGGTATTTGGGGGGGATGTAGGGTCTTAGGGAGTTTGTAGGCATTACAGGGTGTTAGTGTCAAAAGTCACTCCTGGATTATGGGAGGAGTAAGCCTGAGGCCCATCAGTTTAAATGTCACGATTTGTTGATAAAGGGTGATGGATGAAAGTAAACTTGGAACAATATCATTCTAACTCAGAAACTAGGCCAGGCGTGCACAAGTAGATGAGGTCTTGATTCAATTTCAGGAAATAAGTTATAATAAGGGCGAGTAGGAGGAAGACTTATGTGAGGAAATGTGAAGGGTTTCTGTTGGCATCGGGCTTCCAACATCCTATAGAAGAAAACTTTGAACACAAGAACCTCTTATATTCAAAAGCAAAAACACTAAAAGAACATAACAGCGCTATAATAAATCCTTTATCATAACACAATCACGATGATTCATGTGAATCATCCAGTCATGAACTCTTTCAGTATGAGATCAAAACAAGATGAAAAAGAGAGTTGTCTTACATTAAACAAGGAAATTTCATATATAGATACATAGCCAAGAAAACTAGTGCTTCATTAAAACATTACAATAGGGAGCTCTGCTCTACCATCCATCCTTACAAAAATACAAAAACTGAATATATATACTCAGAGCAATTCGCCCCCTTGGTAGCAGGAGGGTAGATGAGACATTAAAGTCTAACTTAGCATGTGCAAGTTCTTCTGGTCAGTCGAGGACATCAGATCGACATGGCTCTTTTAGGAAACCTACACATAGGACGATCTTGAGAAGACTGCCTGGCCTTACATTCATGGCTTGAGCTAAGGTCTCAACCACCTGCTCAATATTCATTAACTTCTTTTTCCATGGAGGGTGGCCAAGACTGAAAACATAAAGAGAGAGACCCATGTCCTTTGAAGTCCCGGTGGTCGAAGTGTCAAAATGGCTCCCGGACCCCTTTTGTATTTCGTGTTTTGGGGTTTTGAAATGCAGTGGAAGAGAGCAACCCGTTGTCCTTTGAAGTCCCAGTAGCCGAAATGTCGAAATAGCTCACGGGCGCTTTTACATTTCATGTTTCGGGGATTCCCGATGCAGTGGAGGAGCAACCCCTTTGTCCTTTGAAGTCTTGGTAGCCAAAATGTCGAAATGGCTCCTGGGTGCTTTTCGCATTTCGCATTTCGGGGTTTCGAAATGCAGTGGAAGAGAGCAACCCGTTGTCCTTTGAAGTCTCGGTAGCCGAAATGCCGAAATGGCTCCCGGGCGCTTTTACATTTCGCGTTTTGGGTTTCGGGGATTCCTGATGCAGTGGAGGAGTGACCCCTTTGTCCTTTGAAGTCCAGGTAGCCGAAATGTCGAAATGGCTCCTGGGCACTTTTCACATTTCATGTTTTGGGGTTTCGAAATGCAATGGAGGAGGGACCCCTTTGTCCTTTGAAGTCCCGGTAGCCGAAATGGCTCCCAGGCGCTTTTACATTTTGCGTTTCGGGTTTCAGGGATTCCCGATGCAATGGAGGAGCGACCCCTTTGTCCTTTGAATTCCCGGTAGCCGAAATGGCTCATCATTTTGTGATTTTGACCATAAGAGATGAGCTCATGTGCTAGACCTCGTGCAACTCTGCGACTCAAACTTACCCGATGACTGTCGATTTGCTCCATCTATGGATCCTCCCCGTTGAAAACAAAATTCCCACTCGCTTGATTTGAAGCCCAAAATGGACTTCTTCAGTGTGTTGCACTTGGCGCTCATGACTTGAAAGAATTGGCCCTAACATTAGGCTCCATGGGGGATAGAGTCGTCCCTGCAATGCTCTAAGAACTCCTTCTACAGTTCCAGTTGCCTTCTGTTGGGCTATGGAGTCATTTATTAAGCCGAAAATAAACATAAAAGCAATAAAGACAATATTTACAAAAACAGAGGAGTCGTCTAAGGCTCAAACAAAACATTTCTTCAGGAAATGCCCATTTACTGGGTCACTAAATACTTCTTCACCCTCCAAATCCTGCAACCTGTACGTGTTATTTAAGACTACTTCAGAGATTTTGAAGGGCTCGATCCAGAGGGCATCAAACTTGTTGTGTTTTCCCCTATCCTGCCTGGGTGCATCCCACTTAAGCACCAAATCTCCTAGCTCGAATTCCTCCTTCCTGACCTCCCTGTCAAAGGCCTGCTTGATCTTCTGCTGATGACTGCGAGCTATGTCCATCACCTGCTCCCTGATCTGTTTCACTTCCACCACTTGATGAATCCTTCTGACCATATGGTATGGCTCTCCTTCATGATATTGAAAGAATTTAGCTACAGGTAAAGAAAGCTGAGTGGTAAACACAACCTCTATCCCATAAACAAGTTGAAAAGGTGAGGTGCCCAGAGACTTCTTTGTTGTCACTATATCATCCCATAGAGCGAATTTGAGCTTTTAATCCCAGGCCCTCTTATTGTCTTCTAGTAATCTTTTAATGAGTTTGATTAGACTTTTATAGGAATATTCTGCCAGTCCATTCCCTTGAGGATAATAGGGAGTGGAGTGAATTAGTGAAATCTCGAACTGCTCACAGAACTTAACCAGAGGCTCATACTTGAAAGAAGCAACATTATCGGTGACAATTCTGTTGGGATAGCCAAATCTGGCTATGATATCCTCCAAGAAGTTGATAATTACCTTGTGTGAAGCACTCATGGTGGGGGCAGCTTCTATCCACTTGGTGAAATAGTCTGTTGCAGTCAGTATCCATCTATGTTGGCCACTTGAAGGAGGATGAATTTCCCCAATGAAGTCCAACCCCCACTGTTGAAAGGGTGTTGAAGCTACTACAGTCTTTAGTGGCAGAGATTTGAGTTGTTTCTTTCTTGAGAACCTTTAGCATATGATGCAAGCTCTGACTTCTCTACAGGCATTAGTGAATAAGGTGGGCCAGTAGTACACAACCCTGAGAATTTTTTGGGTTGTGGTCTTCCATAAATGATGCCCTCCACAAAGGTCATTGTGGAAATCAAACATAACTTTATGGGCTTCCTGTGGATTCAGACACCTCAGAAACACCCCTAGAGGATCTCTCCGGTGCAAGAATTGGTCAATAAGGCAATATCTGACCACCTTGAGCTTTAAATCTCTTGCCTTTCTTTTTCACATTCCATCAGGAGGCTTCAACTCTTGCAGAAAGTACAAAATGTCTCTGTACCAAGTGCATTCTGCTAGTGATAAGCCACCCTGAGAGATTTTGTTGGGCGACTCAGCTTGCTGATTTCCTGAGCAAGCATTGATGAAGCTAACCCCCAAGGCCTTGCAATTGGATTTAGCTAGCAGCTTGGCTAAACCTTGCCCTTTTACTAACTTGGTGGGCTTTATCTCCATGTCAAACTCCAAGATCTTGGCAATCCATTTACCTCTTCTCCCATCTATGTCAGGTTGTATAAGGATGTCCTTCACAGAGGCTGAAGGAATGTATGCAGTCACTCTTAAGTGCAAGACATAGACTCTGAAATATTTGAGATATTTCACCAAGGCATAGGCCTGCTTCTCCATGATCTCATACCTTATTTCTGCATCTCTTAATGCCTTACTGAAGAAGGAAATGGGTTTCCCTCGCCCTTTCTCATTTTTCTGCAATAAGATCGTTGCTACTGTATCAAAAGAAGCAAAAGAAAAACATTAGGAAATCCCTGGAATAATCATGACTGATCAACACAGGTGCCTCATTCAATGCCCTTTTTATTTGGATGAAAGACTCCCTGGGTTCAGCAGTCCATTTTACTTCTTTTCCCTTTCTGAGCATGGTTGTGATGTGTTTCACCAACTCAGCAAAATTTGAGACGAATCTCCTCAGAAAGTTAATCTTCCCTAAAAAATCATGAACTTCCTTTCTAGACCTGGGAAGTGACAGGGTCTAAATTGCCTCTACCCTATTGGGATCAATTCTCACTCCCTCTGTTGATACTATATGGCCTAACAGTTTCCCCTCCTTCATAGCAAACAAATATTTCTTGGGATTTAAGGAAAGGCCAAACCTCCGACACTTCAAGAAAACTTTCCTCAAGTGACAACAGTGTTCTTTATCAAACCTGGAGAAGACTGTGATGTCATCCAGATAGATCACCACAAACTGATCTTTCTCTCCGATGAAGGCTATGTCCATGGCTCGCTAAAATGTTGCTCCTCAATTCATTAATCAAAAAGGCATTTTGGCATACATGAACGTGCCCCAAGGAATCGTGAAGGCTATTTTTTCTCTGTCCTCAAGCATGACTGCTATCTGATTATAGCCAGAAAAACCATCAATCATGCATATCCTAGATGCACCAGTTACCCTCTGCAATATGTGTTCCATGTTGGGCAAGGGATAGTTGTCTTTCTTTGAGCTCATTTTTAGGTTCCTGAAATCAACACAGAGCCTGATTTCTCCACTTTTCTTCCTCACCAGGACCAAATTGGCCACCCACTCATAATCTCTCAAGGGGAAAATGATTTGGGCATCTAACAACTTCTTAACTTCTCTCTCTATGATGGGAAACAACATGGGATTTATCTGTCTTAGCTTCTGCCTAAATGGCTTAGCCTCTTGCTTTAGTGGGATCTTGTGTTCAATGATAGCTATGTCATATGTCTTGAGTTCTTCATAGGTCCATGCAAACACATCAGAAAATTCCCTTAACAACTCGGTATATTCGGCCCTCTGTTCTTTGGTCAAACCGCTTGAGAACTTGACAAACTTAGGCTCCTCCTGTGTGCCGATGTTGCACTCTGCTATATCATCATCTCCATTTGAAACCCCACCCTTTACTGCCACATCATTCCCATCGAACAGTCTTTCTAAAGGGACCAGTCCCTTCAGAATGTGATTGCTAGGCAGATGAATAATATGGTGATTAGCAATTTTATTTAAAAATACCTCAGAGTGAGGGTGACTTTCGAGATCAGGATCCTGATCAATGTGCAATGCAGAAAATTCGTCGACGGACTGAAGAAATTTTTCGATTTCAAGATCGTCTTCGAATACCTTCCAATGCTTGATATTGTCCAGAACAGATGGCCTGTATCTTATCTCGACCTCATATTTGATCTTAGGCGGCAGAGGGATCTTGAACAGACTAGCTAAGACAACTAAGGAATCGGCCAAAGTATTTTCCTCTCTTGGAATAAAAGAAACGTTGAAAGATGAGAAGAAATTATCAATGAGGTCCCACACTTCATTCTTGTAACTCCTGAGTTGAGGATGCTTAGCCCGATAAGAATTTCTGACTTGCTGGATTATCAACTCAACATCTTTGAACACTGCTACCTCCTTAATTCCCATTTCTTTTGCAGCCCTCATACCCAGAACAATATCTTTATATTCTTCCACATTATTGGTAGCTTCAAATTTTAGCTTGTATGACAGGGATATGGTTTCCTGCCAAGGGGACACAAGAACCACTCCAGCGCCAGTGCCTTCGCTAGAAGAAGCTCCGTCGAAGAATATTTTCCAAACAGAGGTGGTTAGAGGAGGCATCTCGTGATTAAATATGGGTTGCTTTCTGATTTGAAAAGGGGCTTCAGGAGTCTCAGTGATCTGCAATAAACTAGACCCCAAATTAGTGTCAAGTGCAAAGATGGGGTGATTAGTGGGGTCTTCTTCATCACTGACAATGTAGGCCAGCTGAGCTTCTCTGTACAACCTTTTATGTTCCCCTCTAAAGACTGGAATGGTGGAATATGTGAGATCCGTCTGTAATGTTCCTCCAAGTTTTCTAATCCAAGATCTTGACAACAGCATGTCGAACTTGGGGGGAACATCAGCTACTACAATGTCCATGACGACACTCTTCATGGGTAGCGGAAATAAAAAGACTACCAAGTCTTTGATGACTCCAAGGAATTGCACCCTCCTTGAATCAAAAGAGTACAAATCATGATAAGCCTTTGTCACTTCCAGTCCCAATTATTCCATGACTATTTTGGGCATAAGGTTGTGGGAAGCTCCTGAATCCATGAGGCAATTATGCAGCACTTTATCATGTATGTTTAGGGATGTGTAGAAGGGAGGGGATGAATCATCTTTGTCTTCTACCATGAGACCTAGGACGACTGTTGGCTTTTCATCTTGAAGATTTACTGAGTCTGTAGAAGGTTGGGGGGACTCAGATTGTAGCAGCTTGGAGAGGGACCTTTTGAAATCTTCATTTTTAACTAGCTCTGAGAGGGGTACGGGAATTCTAATATTTTGAATTTCATGCTCAAAACTAAAGGAGGGAAAAATCTTAGGAGCTTCCCTTACCTCAGAGACAGGTTCTTTGGCTCTTGGCAAAGTATTCTGAGTTTTCTTCTCTTTAGTAGTGATTGTTACAGGCTTAGCAAGTTTTTCCGCTATGAGAGGTTGATCATGGCTATCAAAATTTCCTTCTTTCTTCTTTGACCTGAGATGATATCTTTTAGGAGTGTTGTTGGCCTTTTCCCCTTTACCCAACTCATTGAATTGAATGTTCATAAGGGATCCTTCATATGTAGATTGAGTCAAATGGGGAAAAGGGGAAGTGTCTTCAATACAATGAATTTTGGGGTCGAGCTCACCTATCTCTTCTCCTTCCTCATGAGCAACTAGGCTATTTTGGAGAGGGGTTTGAATCCTCTGATCATCTCTTTCTTTGCTCCTTTGTTCCCTTGGCAAAGCCTGTGGCACATTACTGCTAGGCCTCCTGAATCCTCTATTATCAGTATTTTGGGGATTTGTGTACATGGGCTTCCCTTCCAACTCTCACCTTTCCATTATAGCTGAAAGAGACTTTAGCACTTTAGTTACCTCATTCTTCTGAAGGGGAAGGGGAGAGGAATTGGATGGGGAGGCTTCAGGTCTCTTCCTAGATATGTCTCTATCATCCTTATTCCTGAGTCGGTCAACAACCAATATGTTAGATTCTACTTCCACGGCTGCATCCTGCATGTGAGCGAGAGTAGTTGCTCTCCTTTCCCTCAACAGGAGGCAGAAATTGGGATCAAAAGCGCTAGCATAAGTGATTTTAGCAGAGGCTTCTGAGGGCTTTATTTCAACGGGGATCTTATTGTTCATTTTATTGAATCTCTTGGAGAAGTCATAGATAGACTCTCCTTCCTTTCTCTTCAAAGACCCAAACTCTGTCATGTAATACATGAAGTCTTTTTTGTCTCCCCATTGTCTCAAAAAGGCATTATCCAAAGCCTCAATCCCATCAATAGATCCATGAGGCAGGGCCCTAAACCACTTTCTAGCCTCGCCTTCAAGGCTATGGATGAAAATCCTCATCCATATGTCTGCATGCATGATAACATGATCATCCGTAAAACTGTAAAAGGCTTCAAGATGTTCTTCTGCAGCTATGTCCCCTTCGTCTATAAACTTGGGCAGCTGCTTAAGATAGCCATATGTTGGAAGGGCATTGAGAGGCTAAGGTAACAAAAGGGGAGCATACCTAGCGGCTATTATAGCCTCCATTCTGGTCATGGGGGTATTTTCTCCTGCCATAGGAATATTAGGTGGAGGAGAACTCAAAGGAGAAGGAGCTCGAACAGGGGATACTATAAATGAGCTTACAGGTGGACGGGGAAACAATGGGGGATTCAGAGAGAAGGCTAAGGGGCTTGAGTCAGCAGATGCTTCTCTCTGTGTAGTAGTAGAAATAGTAATAAGAGGAGGGGTGGTAAAGCTAGGGGTGGTAAATCTTCTATGGTCCTAGGTCTATGCCAAGGTACAACTTCAGGGGAGAGGGGAGTGACAAGGATTTCTCCCTCCAATCCTAGACCAGGAGGGGAGAACTCAGCAGGAACACTCCCAAAATTCAGGAAACGGGAAACTTCAGAAAAAGGTATGCTAGGAAGATGAGAAGAAGAAAATGGAGTTCCTATAGAAGGAGATGGCAAATTACCTGGTTCAGCGGTGGAAGTTTCTCCTTCAGAGGCCTTTCCTTTTCTGAAAATCACCTCCGGATCAGCTTTAGGTGTAGCTAGAGGCAGCTATGGATGGGACCGCGTGTATCTACCTCTAGAAGCCACAACTAAAACAGCAAGTTCGCCACTGTGCATTCGTCACAGTGGAGTCACCAGGTGCACAGTAGCAATCTCATAGGGCTCTGATGCCTGATGCACCTTCAGAATCAGAGGCTTGATGTCGTTCAATCCCAGGGAAAATTTTCAAATTCGTCCTCGGCAACGGCGCCAGAAATGTTAGCATCAGAAGTCACTCTTGGATTGCAGCAGGAGTAAGCATGAGGCCCATCAGTTTAAATGTCATGATTTGTTGATAAAGGGTGATGGATGAAAGTAAACTCGGAACAATATCGTTCTAACTCAGAAACTAGGCCAGGCGTGCACAAGCAGATGAGGTCTTGATTCAATTTCAGGCAGTAAGTTGTAATAAGGGTGAGTAGGAGGAAGACTTCTGTGAGGAAATGTGAAGGGTTGTTGTAGGAATTGGGCTTCCAACAGCCTATAGAAGAAAACTTTGAACACAAGAACCTCTTATATTCAAAAGCAAAAACACTAAAAGAACATAACAGCGCTATAATAAATCCTTTATCATAACACAGTCACAAGGATTCATGTGAATCATTCAGTCATGAACTCTTTCAGTATGAGATCAAAACAAGATGAAAAAGAGAGTTGCCTTACATTAAACAAGGAAATTTCATATACAGATACATAGCCAAGAAAACCGGTGCTTCATTAAAACATTACAGTAGGGAGCTCTGCTCTACCATCCATCCTTACAAAAATACAAAAACTGAATATATATACTCAGAGAAATTCGCCCCCTTGGCAGCAGGAGGGCATATGAGACATTAAAGTCTAACTTAGTGTGCGCAAGTTCTTCTGGTCAGTCGAGGACATCAGATCAGCATGGCTCTTTTAGGAAAACTTGCACATAGGACGATCTTGGGAAGACTGCCTGCCAGAACCTCCATGCCCTGCATTCATGGCTTGAGCTGAGGTCTCAACCACCTGCTCAATATTCATTAAATTCTTTTTCCATGGAGGGTGGCCGAGATTGAAAATTTAAAGAGCGAGACCCCGTGTCCTTTGAAGTCTCGGGGGTCGAAGTGTCGAAATGGCTCCTGGGCGCTTTTCGCATTTTGGGTTTCGGGGTTTCGAAATGCAGTGGAAGAGAGCAACCCATTTTCCTTTGAAGTCTCGGTAGCCGAAATGGCTCCTGGACACTTTTACATTTCGTGTTTCGGGTTTCGGGGATTCCTGATGCAGTGGAGGAGTGACCCCTTTGTCCTTTGAAGTCCCAGTAGCCGAAATGCCGAAATGGCTCCTGGGCGCTTTTCACATTTCGCGTTTCGGGATTTCGAAATGCAGTGGAAGAGAGAAACCTATTGTCCTTTGAAGTCTTGGTAGCTGAAATGCTGAAATGGCTCCAGGGCACTTTTACATTTCGTGTTTCGGGTTTCGGGGATTCCCGATGCAGTGGAGGAGCGACCCCTTTGTCCTTTGAAGTCCCGATAGCCAAAATGTTGAAATGGCTCCTGGGCGCTTTTCGCATTTTTCGTTTCAGGGTTTCGAAATGCAGTGGAGGAGTGACTCCTTTGTCCTTTGAAGTCTCGGTTGTCGAAATGTCGAAATGGCTCCCGGGTGCTTTTACAATTCGCGTTTCGGGTTTCGGGGATTCACGATGTAATGGAGAAGCGACCCCTTTGTCCTTTGAAGTCCTATTAGCTGAAATGGCTCATCATTTTGTGATTTTGACCATAAGAGATGAGCTCATGCGCTAGACCTCGTGCAACTCTCTGACTCAAACTTACCTGATGACCGTCAATCTGCTCCATTTGTGGATCCTCACCGTTGAAAAAAAAATGCCCGCTCGCTTGATTTGAAGCCCGAAATGGACTTCTTCAGTGTGTTGTGCTCAGCGCTCATGACTTGCAAGAATTGGTGCTAACAAGGGGTATAAAAAGGGGTATCTAGTAAAAACAGGGGTTTCTTTTAATGTAAAGATGTATTGGGAGAGGGTTCAACAAAAGGATTTTGGAAGGTATTTATCAATATCTAGTGAAATTATGGGTATTTTTTAATATCCCACAAACTAAGGTGCAATGTCATAGGTTCATTGAGTGAAGACCCCGTGAACATCTCAAGGTGCAACTCCACCCAAGGTTCCTTGCAACACAAGTCAAACGACGGACGGTTTGATAAGGGGTTGAGGGAAAGACTTGGACATACCACAAACAAAAGAAAATCAATTAAGGCATCATGGTGCACTTAGGAGAGTCGACTCAACTCACCTAAGGGGTGTGCACACCCAAGACGACGAGTCAGTTAGACAGATCGGTGGGTTGGCCAAACAAAGGAATGAAGCATTCAGTGGGTCTGTTGGGAAAGCGGCCCAAACGCATCCACATGAGGAGTCAGGCCAACCTTGCGAAGGGGTGTGACTTGGTAAACCGACAAGTTGGGTCACCCATGGGAAAAGAGACATGATAGATGGATAACTATAAAGGCAAGAGGGTGCACAACCAAGAAGACAACTTGGTAGAGCTTGGAAGACAATGAGAGAAAGAAGAGATGTGTGGTTCTGTGGTAGACGAAGAGAGGCAAGCTCCCTCAAGGATACAAGTCTCTCCACATGGGAGGACTTGTGCTACCTTGAGGAGGATTTGGTGGAAAAATTTGGGCGAGCTTCTCCTGGGTCGATTTTGGGGAAGTCTGGAAACGTAGGTCTGTTGGAGGCAGAACCAAAATCTATGAAGTCTGTGGAAACAAAGATACAACAAGTCTGTAGTTGAGGGCACGTCTAAGGTGCACCGTAGGAGGTTGTTGAGACGGTTTCAATAGAGAGTCTTGGTGTGACGAATTTTTTTATGAGTGTCTTGGTGAGTTGAGGTGAGTCGTGTGACTCTGGTGAAGTTGTAAATCAAGCTAGTAGTGATCATATTTTAACTATTTCTCAATAACAAAGACTTAACCAGGTGTTAGGCACAGTTTGTGTCACCCACACTATATCTATCTTTCTCTTGTTTGTTTTTCTATTGTTCTCTTGGCTTCTCATGTTCATGAATGTATGCTTAAATATGACTAAGTGTTAAGAAGTTAACAATTGTTTAAGTATACAAGAGTTGCATTAGAGTAGGAGTGTGACTCGCCGGTAGCCTAAAATGGAGTATGAGTATGCTCTAAGTGAAGAGGTGTATTCCAAAGAAAGTAACCTTGGTGTTTCCAAGCAGCCAAGTGAGAAATGTTGCAGTGTCGCAGACCCTCAAGTTGTGCATGATCGCAAGGCACACTATGGTGATGTGACAAATGGTATCAGATCTTGAAGCACGCTCTACTACTGCAGTGGTAACATTAGGTAGGGCACAACATGAAGGCAATTCGTTGCGAAGTCAATTCATTGGGAACGTTCATAGACTTAGTGAATGTTTCAATGCAATGAACTTGTTCACCACAAAATTTGAATCAGACTTACAACAAAGGTTCGGTTGAAAGTGCGATGGGAAGGTTGAGTTGGGTGCACACCCTGTGCAGACCAAGAGAATTGTTTTTGGCGAAACAAAGCACTCAGGCAGGGTGGGTGACCACATAATTCATTTCAGAACTTGTCGAAGACTTGATCGTTGAAGAAGACTTGATTGCTATGATTCATGATGAAATTTATTGTCAAAATTTTTGTGCACACCTTGGAGATACCAGGCGCAAAGTTTATTGTGTGAATCGAGCACTTGGGCAAGGAATTTGAATGCAAGATTGTCACACGACACTAGTACATTTGGTTCAAATTTCGATGGCACATTCGACGCAATTTCCACTTTATATTGTCGGGAGAACGACAAACAGCGGACCCCCTCAAATGTCATTTCACATGACATCACTTTTTCAACGCCATAACTATCGTCGCTATTGCGACATATCATGAAGACATGTGTCATCTCGGATTTGACTGTCGAAACCCCATATAGTTGTCGCTACAGTGACGTCATAGACATCAGAATTCCGACATCCCATTTCTTCAATCTCCACTACATGTGTGCTATGGGAGCAACGTCACCATATGTCGTAATACCGACGTATGGTAACATCGCTCCACCTATGGTCAATTATTCATCTCTGGCATGTTTTCTATGGGACTGATGTTACCATACATCATAATACCGACGTATGGTAACATCGTAATACCAACATATGGTAATGTCGCTCAACCGACGATCAGTTATTCATCTCCGGCATGTTTTCTATGGTACTGACGTTACCAGACATCACAATATCGACGTATAGTAATGTCGCTCAACCGACGGTCAGTTATTCACCTATGATGTGTTTTCTATGGGATCGACGTTACCAGACATCGCAATATCGATGTCATGTAGGTATTTTTTTTAAAATGTCAATTGTAAATCACAAGGTCTGTTGTCTCCAACCTCAATGATCTCACAAGAAAATGGTTACAATGAAACTCACTAGCTACAACTAATGGTATGTTGTTCCAAGTCACTATTTTCATTTCTTTTTCCATGGGACCATCTAGGGAAAGTGACCCTAAATTATCCACACAAGCAACCTACAACTTGAAACAACTCAGGAACCATGAGTCATTTCTATGAGAAGTTTTCTTCATTGGATTCATCTTCATAGGACAATGTTAATGACACCCTTCTCCATAAGTCCTTAACCATACAAGCATGAATAATAGAATATTTTGGATGAGCTTGTTTTCACATGTATTAAAGCATTGGATTTGGATCTAGGGGTCAAATCATGATATCTCTCCTATTCAACCTCGATGACTACTTGGGATGATGTACCCAATGAAACTCACTTATTGCAATTAATATCATGATGTTCCTAGTCATGTGTTTCATTTTTTCCCTCAGGACCATTTTAGGGAAAGTGTCCTTGAATTATCCAAGTAAATAAGCTACAACTCAAAACAACTAAAGAAATGTGAGTTGGTTCAATAAGGAGTATACTCCATTAGATTCATCTCCATGTGATTGTTTCCAATAGCACCCTTCTCCATGAGTCTTTGGACATGAAAATGTGCATAAGAAACAATAATGGTTGAGGTCATTTCCAAATGTGTTAAAGCACCAAATTTGGATCCAGGGGTTAAATAAAAAGATCTCACACATTCAACCTCGGTTACTACTCAAGGATGATGGACCCAATGAAACTCAATTTTTGCAATTGATGGCATACCGTTTTGAGTGTTGGTTTGCATTTTTTACCCCTTGGACCATTTAGGGCAAGTGTGCATGAAATGTCTAGGAAAGTAAGCTACAAATTGAATTGAATCGACACTATTATTCAACTCAACAAGTAGTTTTCTCCATTGTAATCATCTTCATGGAATAGTGCCAATGATTCCCTTCTCCATGAGTCCTTGACCACATAATCATGTAGATTAAACTATTTTGGAGGATGTCATTTCCACATGCGTTAAAGCACCAAATTTTTATCTAGGGAGAAAATCATGATATCTCACAAGTTCAAGCTTGGTGAATTCATAGGAACAATAGCCCTAATGAAACTCACGTGTTTCAATTAATGACATGTCGTTCCAAGT
>ML813977.1:39306-60911 GCA_009831015.1 Picea engelmannii | reverse complement strand
TCTAGATGAGGGATATGTTATAATGTGTTTTAATGTTGTCTAGTGGATTGATGTAATCTTGTAACTAGTGTCATAATGATGATCATTATAACATCATTTGTGGGGAACTTATACATGTAACTAAGCTTCACTAGACTTTAGTAGCATTGCACATGTGCACATGAAGGTAGTTTTGGGGAGTTATTTGCCTAGTGACCAGCCCCTCATGTAATGGTGACCTACACTACTAGGTCCTTTTTATCCACCACTTATCCCTTATCTCTTAATGATCTTATTGCTTACCTTTATGGTTTGGTGTTTCTTGTTAGAAAAAAGAGGATCACATAGCAATAATATAAAACAAATGCATAAATAAAACACAAGAGATACACAATACAATAGAGACACAAATATACATGGTTCACCCAATATGGGATACGTCCACCAAATAAATGATCTATCCCTATTCAAGAATATGGAAATCATACTGTTGTGATCATACCATATTCATACCTATCAACTTATGGTAATAGAAGTGATTCCTGGGATTTACTTGTGTTTCTACATATGAGATACAAGGAGCTTTGTACACATATGATGTAAGCTTATTTCCATTCACCTATATGTGGTAATGTGAATGCACCTTTACTCCATATTCATTGCACTCATCGGGTACATACATCACACAATAGGATTAAATAAGGCTATACAGGTATTACTAGTCCATGCTATTAGTTCATATGAGTATCAATTAAATGGAAATCATTCATGCAATGGTTGTATAACCTATACTACCAAATTAGACTGGTTCCAGTAGTAGGTTTACCATTGAATAGGCATGAATATGGGAAAACAATATGACCGGTAACCTATAATGGCAACTTATTAGAGAAACAAGGCAATCACCTTTCCCATATTCATTGATGTCATTGCCTCAATAAGATTGGTATAATAACTCGATTATTCTTAATATGCATATTGTATCTTCCTAAGAATGATACCACTCTAATCATACAGAAGCTTCATAGTGAGTTTGATAAGTTTTAGATACGAGTTATTCTTTGAGTTCCATATCACGTAGTTTCCATAACAAGAGTTTAGTAATAGAGAGCTTAGTGTGATTACAGGCATTGTGTTGTTTAGTGATGTTTGGTATAAGCTAAGAATAGAAAGAAGATTGGTCACAAGAAGCTGTGAGGAGGCTTCCTAGAGTAGTGTTCCCTTGGTCAAAGTCATAGGAAAATTGTAACTAGAATTAGGGAAAAATAGAAACAAATAATGCCTTTTTATTTTTCTGTTCACAAGATCATCATATATGAGAAAATAAATAAACAGATCTAAATTAAATTTTGAGTATAAACAAAATTTATGAGTGAAAAGACAAAACTCAAACTTACCTCTTGATCTAAGAAATATGTACATGTCACATGTGTGGATGAAAACCTTTATAATATGCTCGTAAATAGTTTTAGGTTGATGGATCAAACCTATAGGGTTTGATCTCTATCATAAGGACTTAGGAAAACTTTTGCCAAGGTATAGACCATCACAAGACAACTGCAGCAAACAAAACTCAGATCTGAAATTGTTACACCAAATGGGGAGGCTGCACCAACAAACTCATATATGAAACTGTTACATCAAATGGAGAGGTTGCACCTACAAAACTCATATCTAAAATTGTTACATCAAATAGAGAGGCCGCACCAACAAACAAAACTCATATCTAAAACTATTACATCAAATGGAGAGGTTGCACCAACAAAACAAAACTCATATTTGAAAAGATAGTCCAAAAAGGAGGCATCACCATCATCAAGAGAGAACAACTGAGATAGCCGCAGAAAATAAGAGAGGGAGGAGTGAGTGAGTGTGAGTGTAATAGAATGCTAGAGGGTAGGGTCTTATTTATAGTTAAGGAGAGGGGTTAGGGAAATTTAAAATTATAATTAAATATTGGCATTTAATTGATATAAATATTAATTACAATGTCAATTAGTATTAATATTAATTATAAAAACCCTAAACATATATAAAACCACAATCACATAAATAAAATATCAATCACATAAAACAATAATCTAAAACCGTTACACCAAATGGGGAGGCTGCACCAACAAACTCAGATCTGAAACTGTTACATCAAATGGAGAGGTTGCATCAACAAAACTTAGATCTAAATTGTTACATCAAATAGAGAGGCTGCACCTACAAACAAAACTCAGATCTAAAATTGTTACATCAAATGGAGAGGTCGCACCAACAAAAAAAAACTCAGATCTAAAAAGATAGTCCAAAAAGGAGGCAACACCATCATCAAGAGAGAACAACTGAGGTAGCTGCATCAAATAGGAGAGTGAGGAGTGAGTGAGTGTGAGTGTAATAGAATGCTAGAGGGTAGGGTCTTATTTATAGTTAGGGATAGGGGTTAGGGAAATTTAAAATTATAATTAAATATTGACATTTAATTAATATAAATATTAATTAAATTGTCAATTAATATTAATATTAATTATAAAAACCCTAAACACATATAAAACCCCAATCACATAAATAAAACCTCAATCACATAAAACAACAAGGGGGTACCTTTTAATAAAAAGTCAAGGGGGGGTCCATAATGGAAAAACATGTCCACATGAGTCTCATAATGACCTATAAACTTCATCATCACTACATAAGGGGGTCCATCAACAATGTGGTCATGTCCATCTTCATAGGCACTCCTAGGTCTCATGGACCATCCCGGGAGAGTGGAAGAGGATCACACATCAACACATCTTGTTGGTGAAGGCTTCTCCCATAAGGACCCATTCTTGTAGGGCCTTGATCTTCATTGTTAATATTGATTAGATAAGAGAATATTCTTCCCCTTGGATTTTAGTCTCTTTATCATAATCTTTAGATGAAATAGACCAATTTTGAAAAGCGGTGTTGAAAAGGGGTAAACCAATTCCCATGGGATCATTAACTTGTAGCTTTATTTCTATCTCAAACAAGAGGTAAACCAATAGGGTATGAGGCTAGAATAAACTCCAACAATACAGAACATTTGATATGCAACAAATGAATTAGTAAAATAGGTACCTCCTACAGGTTAGTTTCTTGGTACAAATTATAAGTGTTTTGCATTACAACTTTAATTATTGTGTGCCCTTATTTGAACATGTATCAACATACCAAGAATACCCCAAAGGATGGTAATGGATAAGGGTTCTGGATCATGGTCTAATCCTTAACACAGTCATACAAACAAATCAATGATAATTTTTTGTTGTGGAGCCTGATTATCTCCAGATTCAGAGGTCTTTGTTTTCAACCGTGTTTATACCCCATGAAGACTTTACACCCCAGAAGAATGTACACTCTTCCACGTGTGGGAGTGCAGAGGGGGGTTACCCCCTCTGCGGGGTCCAGAGGCAAGTTGGCCCCCGGTGGGAGTTCGGGGGTAGCGTCCCCCGATGGGGGTTCGGGGGTGAAGCCCCCGAAGGAAAAATTGCCTCGTAAATGTATATTGTAATTTCATTGTAAATATGGACCGTTCATTATAAGGTCACAAATCTAACGGTAGAAATTATGTTAAGGTTTTTTTCCCTAGAAGGAAACCCTCTTTTCTTGAGGGAAATGTATTGCGGCTAGGTATGATAGCGAATATTGTATTCTGAGAGAGGAGATTGTGTGAGAAAGAAGAGGAAGTTACAGCGGGTTTGTTGTAGGTTGTATCCCTTCGATTGTTGGATAATAATAAAGGAAGGACCTGGAAATTTCTTTGGTCGACGTAGCCCACACTGGGTGAACCACGTATATTTGTGTCTCTATTGTATTGTGTAGCTTTTGTATTTTATTTCCGCATTTGTTTGATTTTATTGCTCCGCGATCCTGTTTTTCCAATAATTTTGCTCATTCATGTAGACAATTTCATTCACCTGTTTCATCAAACAGTTCAGATGCAACCTTATATAATCAACAGTTCAAATATTTAGGGTTTAGTTTCATCATGCCAAAATTGCCCCCATACGCCCAAAAATTAAACCTCTAACTATAAATATCGGTATGTGTCAAGGGGTGATGTTGGAAAGACATTTTAGAAAAGAAGGCGGGAGATCAAAGCTTCACCAGGGATGAAATTTCTAGCATCAACCATTACTAGAATGAAAATTACTGATTTCTAGCATGAAAATTACCGATTTTGGAGGCATTTCTTGTGTCCTTTGCTGCTAGGGTCTCCTCTTTTGCTTGCACTGTGGACTAGCTAGGGTATCCAACTCTGTCGCTCGCACTAGTGTAGGCAGCTAGCTAATGTATCCTCTAGTGTATCCATTGTCGCTAGGGTCGTCTCCTCTTACGCTCGCACTGTGGGATAGCTAGGGTATATCTCGTGACTCTGTCGCTCACAGTACTGTAGGCTAGGTGCGGGTTTGGTTTCATATACTTTTTTTTGTGTTGTTATTTCATATTTTGTTATTTTTTTATTAAACAATATAATATAAATATATAAATTATAAATATAAATATAATTAATATAAGTTATATAAATTAAAATTAATATAAATTATATGTAGGCTGGGGTTTAGGAATTATATGGGTTATATGGGTCAGGGATTATCATTGAGGTTAAGGATTAGATGGTTTAGAGGTTATAAGGGATGATGGTTAGGGGTCATAAGGGATTTATATAAGTGTTATAGGTTAGGGGTGATACAACTTAAATTTTTAAGGTATTAGGAGTTATAACATAAGATTTAGATGGGTTATTTGTTAAGGGTTATAGGGGTTAGGTATAAATAGGGGTTATGAGGGTCAAGGGTTCGATGTTATAGGTTAGATTTTCTAAGGGATATATGGCTTGGGAATTGTAGTTATTAGTGGTTTTAGGGTAAGTGGCTATAATGGTTAGGAATTATATATGTTAAATGTTATATTCCTTAGGGGGGTTTATGGGTTGTAGGAATTATTGGGGTTACAAATTTTGCATTATATATTTTTGAGGTGAAGGGTTATTATAACCAAGGGTTTAGAAATTGTAAGAATTAAGGATTAGTTGTGATAGCAATTAAAGGACGATGTTGATAATAAGTTATGAGGATAGAAAGATATGAATTTTAGAGAGTACATGTGCATGAATTTAGGATTATAGGATTTATATGGATTAGGGATTGTATGAGTCAATGGTATTATATGTTAGGGATGATAGGTCATAGGGTCATGGTTCATAGAAATTTAGAGTTCATTGCAATTTAGAATTTTAGTGGTTAGAGACTAGAATAATAGTGTTTATAGAGGTTAGGAGTTAATGGTTTTATAAGTTATGGATTATAATAATAGTGTTTATAGGGGTTGTGTTTCAAATTATAGAGTTCAATGGATATGGGTCATAGAGGTTATGGGTATTATAGGGGTTTTAAGGTAAGGAGTTAAAAAAAATGGAATGTTCCCCATGGTTCACTGATTTGTGTGCTCAAGCACATGAAGAAAGAATTGTTGAAGAAACATTATGTTCTCCCATGGAAGATCTTGGTGAAGAACTTAAAGATGAGATCCCCCATGCATCTATTTCTCCTCCCCATGAGGTTGAGGGGTCTTATTCTTCATGGATGGGTCTTTTCACATAATGGATGGGTATTGGGTTATTGGCCCAAAATGAATCTTATAGGGCATTGATCCCTAAACTAGGCCTTAAACCACCACACAAACCTGCAAAATCATTGGCCTCATTCTGGGATATGGACATATTGAGATATTGTGTGTACCTAGCATGGGTATCATGGCCTTGATCATCGTTGACATAGGAAAATAAGGTCCATAGTACCTAAGCTAATCTTCTAGGATCATAATTCATTAATGACACCTCAAACCATCACATAAACCCTCTAGATAGAATCTTTATCCTATGAATGATATATTAGCATCCTTAGAAAGTTTTAGGCATAAGGGATGGGTATCAAGACCTTAACCATGGTCATGGGAGAAAATAAAGGGTATTAGTACCTAAATGAATCTTTTAAGGCTCATGATCCATGAATGAGTCCTTGAATCGCAACACAAGCCATTTAGAGGGGATATTTGGTTTGTGCTTCAGATACGGGTGCCATTAGAAGGTTTTGTACACCAAGTAGGAGTTTTACAAAAAGTGTGGTCATGGGGATTATTGACAAGGACAATTTTAGAATGTATTAAAAAGTTTTCTTTAAGGCATTCCTAAGACAATGGGGGTCCTTTCAATTTTAGTAGGTGGCATCTTTTTTTTCCATGACATCTTATTAAATTATCACTAAATCTTTGCTATTTTAATCTAATCATTCTTATAACAGTTGAAGATACATAATTACGGATGTATCAAAAAATGTATTCATGAAAATATTTAAGTTAGAGAATGGACTATGCTCAAGAAACCACTCAACATACCTTGTTTATCAAGATTAAATTTTATGAAGTTTATGAAAGCACTGAATGGATTTTTGTTGAAGGAATGGTAATCAAGTTTGTATTGGCCATTAGTTTTAAAATGCAATAGGAATAATTAACAATGTTTTGATTTTGATTGATTTTGATTATGTGCTAGCAAGACATTGGACTCATACATGTTGCATACCTCTACACTTGCTAGTTACTATCTTAAGAGCTAAAAATAATAGTAAGAAAATAATAATGATACTAAAATTAAGGTTAGAAATGGTTAATAATAATTTTAATTCAAAGGGATCAATGCAGAATAATTAAAGTAAAAGTAAATAAAGTTAACTATCGAAAAATGTATAATTTTTTCCACAAATATAAGTAAAGGAAAAAGGAGAAGGGGAAGAAAAGAAACAAGGAAATGGCATCAAGTGAGGAAAACAACCAACAAACCATAGAGGAATCAATAGGAGAACGAAAAAAAGAGGGTACAAATTAATGAATAAATTTGAATGAAGGAAAGAGGGCGAGGAAGGTTAAATAGGGAGTAAAAATGTAAAAAGAAAATAACTTCTCAATTTCAATAACTTCTCTAATGATCCTAGCCAAATAGTGTTCAGTTTTGGCTAATGTTTTATTTTGGTGAAAACATATGAGGTGCTTGGTGTTGTTGGAATGCTCAATGATAATAGGTTTTGAAGTGTGATTGTGGTTTGTATGGGCTTAAAAATTTACACATAGAAAAACTAAACGTTTGTAAATTATAATTGGGAGAATCTATAGATAAGACAAACTTTAAGTTCTTGAAAATTATAATTAGATTTAATACCTTTTATTCAAATGTGGCAATGGCTGCTAGCAAAGATCCAAAGGAAGATACCATATTGAAATCACTAGGATTTGATCTCTCTCAATATGAATATCTTGCAAGGATGTTACTTCTTGTTTTGTAGCAAAAATTATTCTCCAAAGCTTCCATTTTCTCATGCTTAGAAACCCCTAAATAACCTCTTGCAAAACTCTTTATTTTGGCCTTCTCCTAAAGAAAAATTGATTCCAAAGTTAGTTGGAAGATCTATTGGAGCCTGAAGGACACTAGAAAGATTAATTGGGTTGATATTATGACTTAAGGGACTACATTAGCTTGTAGCATGAACGATTAGAGAATTTTTTAGCAATGTCACATGGACCATTTTTTTAAGCCTCAAATTAAGCAAAATGCCCATCTTTGGTCCAAGTGTATCCATTTTAGCTTGGAATGTGTATAGATTTTTAACATATATGCATAATCTCTCTTTTTCTAATGGTCAGATAACCAATATTTAAGTCTTGCTTGCCAAATCTATCTTTCGAATGTGCATAGTTGTGAGGTCAAGAATTTTAAGAGTCCAATAATTCAAAATTGGTTCCATTGGAATGATTCATGATTTTGTACCATCAAAATTCCCCTCTTCAAAATTATAAAGAAAATGGCATATTTGTATGTATATTTGGTAGTTTGATGAGTTATGGATTCCTAACAATCCCTTTTGTACTTTCTAGTAAAAAAGATTGGCTACCATCCTCAAAAGCCACCCTAAAGTCAAAAATATGTGCTCTCATCTTCTTAACTGATGGTTGAATAAATGTTATCATCGTCATGATCCATCTTAATCTTATCGTGGAATGGGAAAAAACTTTAAATCATTTGGATGAAAAAACTAATACTAGTCCAATTATTACTTCTCAGCGGTGGACTACCAACCTTTTAGAGCTAAGAAAGAGAGGTTCAAATGTTATGCTTATGTGGTTTTTGTAAGGCAGGCGAATCTAGAATACATCCTTTTCAGAGTACAACATATTTTTCTAAGTTGTCTGTGTTAAGAGTTGTGTGTATTTTTCAACATTGTTGAGTTATACCAATTATTCAATAATGACAAGTGATTATTCAACCTCATATTTAGGATATTGATATATAAATGGTTGTTCTTGGTGATAGTTTACCTAGGACAATATATTAGTTATATAGATTTTAGAACACCACAAAAAAAAATTTGGGTCACCCACTTTGTTCTTTTGTTCTTTTGTTCTTTGGATTATTTGAAAAGAAAAAAATAGCAGCATACTTGTCAACTAAAGAGTTTGACAGATGGGTAGAGTGACATGTAGGTCCATTGTGATAAGGCTAAAAGAGTAGACGCCCCAGGTGAGAACTTAAAATACACCCATGTTTGATGTTCCTGCATAATATTTGAGATCATCCATGTTTTCATCGACGTTCAATATAATGGATGACTCATTGTCATCATTCTTCATTTCCATCTATAGAATATTCTTTTTCATAACTCTCTTGAAATGTCATGGCACATCCAATACCCCCACCACAAATGTCATCTTGCACCGACCCCGCATAGTGAGTAGTGAATGGGGCCAACCTTGAAATTTCTTCAAACTGTGCATCTATGCGTCGAAATTCGACATGATTAGACTAGACACATGCCTTGAAGGAATGGGAGGGTTTCAATACTCAAGGATGTCTGATGTCCTGACCACATAATCTTTGATATTTTCCAAGTTTGCAACAATGTTCATAATGGGCGTCTCATATTTGTCAAACGTTGTTGTTTCCATCTATAGAATATTTGTTGGAACTCTCTTGAAATGTCATGCACCGACCCCACATAGTGAGCACTAGTGAATGGGGCCAATGTTGAAATTTCTTCAATATGTGCCTGTATGCATCAAAATTTGACATGGTTAGACTAGAAACATGCCTTGACGGTATGGGAGGGTTTCAAGACTCAAGGATTTATGATGTCCCCACATAATCTTTGATATCGTCCACATTTGCATCAACGTTCATCATGTTGCACCTCTCATTGTCATAATTCGTCATTCCCTTCTATAGAATCGGTGTTGGAACTATCTTGAAATTTGACATGGAACTTCAAATACACCCATCACAAATTTCTTCCACTGACCCTGCATAGTGAGCAGTGAATGGGGCCAACGTTGAAATGTTTTCAATCTGTGTTCATATACATCGAAATTTGGCATGGTTAGACTAGATATTTTCCTTAATGAAGGTATGGGAGGGTTTCGATACTTAAGGATGTTTTATGTCCTCGCATAATACTTAAGGAGGGTTTGATTATTGAATTACCAAGTCGAGTTGATGTCGCAGAAGCTTCAATTCACCCACCACAAATGTCATCTTGCACTGACCCCGCATAGTGAGCAGTGAATGGGGCCAATGTTGAAATTTCTTCAAACTGTTCCTGTATGCATCGAAATTAGACATGGTTAGACTAGACACATGCCTTGACAATATGGGATGGTTTCAAGACTCAAGGATGTCTGATGTCTTGACCACATAATCTTTGAGATCGTCCATGTTTGCAGTAACATTCATAATGGGTGTCTCATATTTTTCAAATGTTGTTGTTTCCATCTATACAATATTTGTTGGAACTCTCTTGAAATGTCATGGAACTTCCAATTCAACCACCAAAAATGTCATGCACCGACCTCGCATAGTGAGCACTATTGAATGGGGCCAACGTTGAAATTTCTTCAATATGTGCTTGTATGCATCGAAATTTGACATGGTTAGACTAGACACATGCCTTGATGGTATGAGAGGGTTTCAAGACTCAAGGATGTATGACGTCCCCACATAATATTTGAGATCATCCACATTTGCATCAATGTTCATAATGTTTCACCTCTCATTGTCATCATTCATCATTCCATTCTATAGAATCGTTGTCAGAACTATCTTGAAATTTGACATGGAACTTAAAATACACTCATCACAAATTTATTCCACCAACCCTGCACAATGAGAAATGAATGGTACCAACGTTGAAATGTTTTCAATCTGTGCCTGTATGCATCAAAATTTGACATGGTTAGACTAGATAGTTTCCTTAATGAAGGTATGGGAGGGTTTTTATACTTAAGGATGTTTGATGTCCCCGCATAATACTTAAGGAGGGTTTGATTATTGAATTACCAAGTTGAGTTGATGTTGCAGAAGCTTCAATTCACCCACCGCAAATGTCATCTTGCATTAACCCCGCATAGTGAGCAGTGAATGGGGCCAACGTTGAAATTTCTTCAAACTGTTCATGTATGCATCGAAATTCGACATGGTTATACTAGACACGTGCCTTGAAGATATGGGAGGGTTTCAAGACTCAATGATGTCTGATGTATCATCCACATAATCTTTGAGATCGTCCATGTTTGCAACAACATTCATAATGGGTGTCTCATATTTGTCAAATGTCGTTGTTTCCATCTGTAGAATATTTGTTGGAACTCTCTTGAAATGTCATGGAACTTCCAATTCAACCACCACAAATGTCATGCACCGACCCCGCATAGTGAGCACTAGTGAATGGGGCCAACATTGAAATTTCTTCAATATGTGTCTGTATGCATCAAAATTTGACATGGTTAGATTAGACACATGCCTTCACGGTATGGGAGGGTTTCAAGACTCAAGGATGTATGATGTCCCCACATAATATTTGAGATCGTCTACATTTGCATCAACATTCATCATGTTGCACCTCTCATTGTTATCATTCATCATACCCTTATGTCGAATCGTTGTTGAAACTATCTTGAAATTTGACATGGAACTTCAAATACACCCATCACAAATTTCTTCCATCGACCCCATACAGTGAGAAGTGAATGGAGCCAACGTTGAAATGTTTTCAATTTGTGCCCGTATGCATCGAAATTTGACATGGTTAGACTAGATAATTGCCTTAATGAAGGTATGGGAGGGTTTCAATACTTAAGGATGTTTTATGTCCCCGCATAATACTTAAGGAGAGTTTGATTATTGAATTACGAATTCGAGTTGATGTCGCAAAAGCTTCAATTCACCCACCACAAATGTCATCTTGCATCGACCCCGCATAGTGAGCAGTGAATGGGGCCAACGTTGAAATTTCTTCAAAAGGTGCATGTATGTGTTGAAATTTGACATGGTTAGACTAGACACATGCCTTGACGGTATGGGAGGGTTTCAAGACTCAAGGATTTTTGATGTCCTGGCCACATAATCTTTGAGATCATCCATGTTTGCAACAATGTTCATAATCGGTGTCTCATATTTGTCAAATGTCGTTGTTTCCATTTGTAGAATATTTGTTGGAAGTCTCTTCAAATGTCATGGAACTTCCAATTCAACCACCACAAATGTCATGCACCGACCCCGCATAGTGAGCACTAGTGAATGGGGCCAACGTTGAAATTTATTCAATATGTGCATGTATGCATCGAAATTTGACACGGTTAGACTAGACACATGCCTTGACGGTATGGAAGGGTTTCAAGAATCAAGGATGTATGATGTCCCCACATAATATTTGAGATCGTCCACATTTACATCAACGTTCATCATGCTACACCTCTCATTGTCATCATTCGTCATTCCCTTCTATAGAATCGTTGTCTAAACTATCTTGAAATTTGACATGGAAATTCAAATACACCCATCACAAACTTCTTCCACTGACCCCATACAGTGAACAATGAATGGCTCCAACATTGAAATGTTTTCAATCTGTGCCCGTATGCATCGAAATTTGACATTGTTAGACTAGATAGTTTCCTTAATGAAGGTATGGAAGGGTTTCGATACTTAAGGATGTTTGATGTCCCCTCATAATACTTAAGGAGGGTTTTATTATTGAATTACCAAGTCAAGTTGATGTCGCAGAAGCTTCAATCCACCCACCACAAATGCCATCTTGCACCGACCCCCCATAATGAGCAATGAATGGGGTCAACGTTAAAATTTCTTCAAACTATGCATCTATGCGTCAAAATTTGACATGGTTAGACTAGACACATGACTTGACGGTATGGGAGGGTTTCAAGACTCAGGGATTTTTTATGTCTTGGCCACATAATCTTTGAGATCATCCATGTTTGCAACAATGTTAATAATGGGAGTCTCATATTTGTCAAATTTTGTTGTTTCCATCGGTAGAATCTTTGTTGGAACTCTCTTGAAATGTCATGGAACTTCCAATTCAACCACCACAAATGTAATGCACCGATCCCACATAGTGAGCACTAGTGAATGGGGCCAACGTTGAAATTTTTTCAATATGTGCATGTATGCATCGAAATTTGACATGGTTAGACTAGAAACATGCCTTGATGGTATGGGAGGGTTTCAAGACTCAAGGATGTATGATGTCATACAAAAACATTGTGAAAAAATTTCAATGTTAGCCCCATTCACAGGTCATTTTTCCCCATCATGTACTTTATCCCTAGTACAATGTCGTTTAATAGTTGTTTCCTTTAAAATTCGTCTGATCAGAAAATTAAAATGAAACGAGGACAAGATGAGACGATATATACAGTGGGTATGTGAGTGATCTTTGAGTATAAAGATGAATGAATGAAATTCTCTTGGTTTCGAGAATAATTTATTCTCTACTAAACAAGGCCAACGATGTGAAGGTGGAAGCTCATATGGCCCCNCAAACATAGTAATCATGCATAGAAACTACCAAAACAAAAATGAAATAAAACTTAAAAACATGTAATTAACCCACATAATTAAAAATTATTTAAAGAGAATAATTCATACAAATTAAAATATCTAGTTATGTACCTCATCGACCAACGTAACATTTATATCATCCTTCTTCTGTATCTTCTTCTTGATCATCCAACTCGATATCTGTATCAACATCTGGTTCAGAAACAATGTTGAAAGGATTGATGATATCATCATCATCATCAATGTCATTTTTGAGCATATCTTCATCGATATCATCATCAAGAACTGGCGCATTGTCTCCTATGCCTAGTTCATCTTCTTCATCTGTCAACCCATATTCTTCCTGCTCTAGGTCTACATCAAATTCTTCTTCAATATCATCTTCCTCATCTACAATATACTTTATTGGCCTTTCTCTTGGATCATATCTAACAATAAATGACCAATCCCTCTTACCTGGAACCTTTGAGTAAAATACTTGTTCACATTGACTTGGAAAAACATAGCGGTCGTTTGTTTTTTAAAAAATTGTTGTTTTAATCATCGGAAATCCGTTGGCATGTTGAATAATGGTTATTTCCTCATCATGTTCATGCATTCATAACCTATACCATTTGACATTGAACAAAACTAATTTGAAGGAATTAAAGTCACACTCAATTATATCATTCAAAAACCCACAATATCTATTTTCAAATTATCGAGTATGTTTGTCACTCCTAGAGGAAAAATTAGTGACCTGAAATACTACAGTTATCCCACTATCATAAGTTTTTATGTTTTCATCCAACTGTTTGATGCAAAATTTATGACCATTGCACCACATAGCCTTGTGGTGTTTCAACTGCAATATGCCAGACATGTAAAATATGCATTGTCAATTAATAATAAACAAATTTATATAACTTGGAAAGTATAATATATATGAAAAAAACACACCTACAGTCACATTAATATAATATAAAATAACTGAATAAAATGGGTGAATTTTCTTTCCTTTCCATCTTTCAAACAATATGCTAAATCTATTTCCCTATGCATAACATCGGAATCTCCATTACGACAAGCTTCTATAACCAATTCAGACAGTTATTTCCATGATAACCTACCGCCATGACGTTCCTTACATCTACCAATCCATACCTTCATCCAGTCAAGATTGTTTGCAATGTATAAATGTAGTGCATCCCAATCTTGAGGAACTGACCAATCAAAAAATCACAATTCACCTATATTAAATACTAGTTATAACCATGTTAAATATTAATAAATGATGAAATAATAAATATTAAATGAGTATGATCATATACACAAAAAAATGAAAAAATTTATATTTATTAAAAATATCCACAATTTAATTACCTCTCACTTTCTTCATTGTACCTTTCCCCAACAATTGCTCCCTTTCAAATTTTTTGATGGATTTCACATCCCAAATGCAATCCACTGCATGCATAGCTTGCGCTGCTAATTTAGGAAGATACTAACTAATATACACCATGGATTCATATACCATATATCCCTCCACCATAAACCCTCAAGATGTGCTCTTTGTCTAACCAAAGCCTACAATGATTTCAAGTGCCTCTCCACCATCCACATTGACCTTGTGTGTACAAGTCCACACGTTTCAATCTCCTCAACTTGGTGTATGAGGTAGTTTTCTTGTGCATTGAAAAATGTTGGAGGTAGATACTTTTTCATTTCACACATTAGCCAAGGAATTTCTCTCTTCCAATACTTTATATCATCTTCATGGATTTCTTTCAATGACAACCATCTATAGATCATGACGCAAGAAAATAACATGTTTCAACAAAACATATAAATGCATATTACATTACAAGTAAAACACATGTCATCTAGTACAACAAAAAATAGTTTTTTTTTTGCATATATATTGCAGATACTTACCTCATGTGTTTCCCAAGATCATATATAACTTGTTTGGTGTTGTTGTCAAATTTGTTTGGGAGAGATAGAGGTATAACATATTGTAACAATAAAAACGAATCGTTACTTGTTCAAAACTACACAAAAAAATAAAAATCTCAAAAAATGTATATGACCAATATATAAATATGAATACTAAAATGATTAATTACCTTAATGAAGGTATGCCAATCATGTGTTTTTACCCCACCAAATTCACATTTTTTTGTTAAGATATTCTTTATGTTTGAACAAAAACCTGTGGGAAATTTAATTTTTTGAATGACCTCTTTTACACCATTGCTTTGTTGCTCTGTTAATAATCATGGAAGGTTATTTTGGTCTCCATCAATATTTTATTGGATCACACTTTGCATTGCATGATTGGATTCCCGAATGTCATTACAAATTTTGACAATTTTTTCTTTATCTCTCCTTCCATCTATGATTCACCATAATTTTTCTGTCACATTCTTTCTGATATGCATTGTATCAAATAAATGAACTATTTTTAGGTCATTATAGTAAGGCAACCTCATGAATTGAGTGGGATGACATTTCATTCCTCGTGAAAGCCCATTATTACTACCTTCATGACGACGACATTGATGAAGCATAAAAAAATCAGAAAACTATTTATCAAATGCGGTAAAATAAAATGAATAATTAAAATAAAATTTCAAAACATGATTCCATTTATGATACATAAACAAAATGCGCACCTCAAGGATTAATTCTTTCATATGCAAACTTCCATAGGCGAGTTTTCATTCTTTGTGGTTTTAGTCCAGTCTCTTATTTCCCATTGAAAATATATTTTTTAGTAGTACGATACTTATGGTTCTTAGAGAGGAAGTGTCTATACTCATCAAACGCCTCCTTTCCTAAACATTTTGACCAGAAATATTTCATCTTAGGACCACAAACTGGACATGCAAATTTACCCTTTGTTTGAAGACCTAAGCCACATGGATTAATGTGAATTATTAATATATATACGAAATGACTATTTAAACAACATGCATGATATATTCAATTAATTATATACTATTCAAGCATGCAATATGGAACGTTGCATACCACAAAAATGTGTTAGTCCTGGGGCATCATGAATTGTCCATAAAAGTATTCCACGACATTGAAATCTCTTCTGCCCAATTAGTTTACAAATGTCATACATAGTGATGCCCTCCCATAACTTTAGTAGCTCGTCAATAAGAGGCTCGATATACACATTCATATATTTAACTTGGTACTTACCTAATTGTTTGAAATTACACGAAATTACTACCATGGTATGTATATATATGTAAATAAATAAATAAAAGATGCTATGCAAAAAAAGAGAAAAATGAAAAATTTTAATTCGAAAAATTAATGTAAACAAATACCTGGAATAATCATTGTCAACATTATGTGCTCCCTTTTTATTGACATTCAAGGAGGAATGTTATTGTTGATAACAAAAAAAGGCCACACTGATTAAACAGACCGACGCTCTCCAAATGGATTAACATCATCAATTGCCAATGAAAGCCTAACATTACGAGGTTGATCTGTAAATTCTGTCCATTTTGCAACAATTTCCTTAAATGCATAACCATCTGCAAGCATTCGAAGAATGCCATATTCAATTCTCTTTCGTGCATGGTAATCCATAAAATGTGCTATGATTTGGCACCTGAACAGTCGTTGCAAATGTGGAATTATGGGAATATGCTGGAGAACCTTTCAAGGGACCATTTTTGTTACTTGATCGGTTCGATATCTACTGATACCACATACCGGGCATTTTGTTTTCGACGCATGTTGTCCATAATATATAATATGATCATCAGGAAAGAGAACTGACAAGGACATGTGGGAGGCTCTGAAGGGTTTATTTCAGAGCAAGAATGAGAATCACATAATGGTGTTGAGAGAGAAGCTCTGGGACATGAAGATGAGAGGATCATATATAGTGACAATTTATCTCACCTAGATCTAACAGGTTCGAGATGAACTGGTTGCAATCAAGGAAATAGTGGATGATTTGAAGTTGGTGAGGATGACGCTTAAGGGATTCAGGAAGGATTGGACATCATTCATCAAAGGAATCATGGCAGGAGAGAAGATTCCTAATTGGTCAAGCTTGTGGGATGACTTCGTTTAGGAGGAACTTTGAGATGAATATTTGAATGGGGGTCATCACAAGAATGATGAGAATATTTCTCTTGCCAACCAAGAAAGGAAGCTCAATTTTGAGAAAATTGCAAGTGGAGAGTCTACCTCTCAAGTCAGCAAGAAGAAGGACATGAGAAAAGTCAAGTACTTTGCATGTCACAAGTTTGGGCATTATGCAGGGAAATGTCCACATAGAAATGAAAGACAACCAGAGGTAGCTACGTCAGCAAAGGCTCAAATGGATAAGTTTCGCAAGAAGTTTGAAAATACAGAGTTCTCACTTGTTTCCTAGACTTCCTTGGGAACCATATCAGCTAGTGCATGGTTGATAGACAGTGGATCCACATGTCATATGACAGGAGCACGAGAGGTGTTTGAGGGCTTCATAGTGTCTAAATTAGAGATGCATGTGGAACTTGGTATGGGGACCAAGCATGCAGTGAAGGGATCTATAATGGTGCCATTTTGGATGGATTCAGGAGGCAGATTGAGAGATGAATTTTCTATGGGTTCCATAAATCAAGAGGAGTTTGTTCCCAGTCTTGTTGATTGAGAAGAAGGAATTTGACATAGTGTTCTAGGATGGAAAGGCGTTGATCAATCCAAGATGATATGTCTCACAAAAGTAAGTTGTCTTTGGATTTAGAGAGATAAAATTGTATAGGCTAAAGGGCCATCCTATTTGAGCACTAGCGAGAAACAGAGTGACAGAGAACAAAGAAAAGGTAGCTCTGAAGGTTGATCAACTCAGAGGGAGTTATCCTTTAGGTTTAGGTGGTAAGGAGCATCCTTCCAAGTTTTTCAAGAAGGATTCATGGTACGATATGGACATGCATGATGCTTAGGAGCATGAGGCTTCTAGGAGCATGATCAAAGTTAAGTTTTTGAAGATGGCAAGGATAGATTAAATGTCAAAGGGAGCAGCCAATCGGGTGGATTAGAGACTGGGAATTGTAGAAGATCTAGTAGCTAATATAGCACCAACACCAAGTGGGAGAAGTACCTTCCTCACTAAGAGGGAGTGTTGATGTTAGTGGTAGCATCAGACAGGTACTTCCGCATTGGCATGTGTCTAGCATGCGGAAGTCATTGAAAGCCTTATATCCTTGAGTTTACTTTAGTTAAAAGGAACTAATTAAAGTAAAATTGTTTTTATTAGTTAATTGATTTATTTAAGGAAAGTGATAAAAGTGATTACATGTAATCTTAGAATGTAAATATTAAGTGAGTGTGAGAAGTAATCTCAAACATCAATCACTTTGGGAAATAGATTATAACTCATGGTTATAAAAGAAAGGCTAGGGAAAAGGAGAAGACACTCTTGAGGAGTCACTTAAGTGAGATACACTCATGGGAGACTTGTGTTGAGGGAGTCAACATAGAGACTTTGGTGAGAGATCAAGGTCAAATATAGAAAAGGACTTTTTCTAGTGTGAGGAGTGTAGAAGGAAAGAAGAATTTTTTCTTACACAAGAGTGAGGAGATCTCACTGATTGGGTGAAGGGATTTCATCCAATTGTTGATGTAGAGAGAGTTGGATCAAGAAGGACCGTGATTCAAGATCTTGGATAGGTGTAGAAGGACGTCCATCTAGAGATCATACAGGTCAAAGAGAAGAGAGAGTAGAGGCAATCACAGGTGGGTTTCAATCGATAAAATATCAAAGGAAAGAGTAGTGTTGTATGAAAGTGTTTGGACAATATTTCCATACATATACATGGTTTTCAGTGGAGATAGTCATGTATGTACGCGATTTTGAAGAAGGAAAGGCATGTACACCTCAGGAAAAGTGTTGTTACAGGGTCGTATAGAAACACATGCATTTCCAGGTTTGTGTGCAGTGTATATTCTCTTAGTGGGCCAATTTCCCTATTACGAGAGCCCTGGTTTGACCTTAATAAAAGTATGTTAGGGATAGTTTTCCCTCCAGGGTTTTTCCAGGGGTTTATAACTGAAAATATTGGTGTCTTGTCCGTGAGATTTTGGTTTCCTAGTTTTTTCTTTCGTTGCATGTTTAGTTAATTACTCAATTGTGTTTTTAGTAGATAAAGTGATTTTATTTTGAGCTAATTGTTGGGTGTTGGGTTGAAGTGGTAAAATAAATAGGTGTGTCATCCACATTCATTGCATATGTTGAGTTATGAAGAGGTGACTAGAGGGAGCTAAGTTGAGGACTTGTCTTCAGTTGGAGGATTGTGCGAACATGAAGATTGTAGCATGAAGAGATTACTTGGACATGGGATTTTCTCTTACTTCGAGTGTACTGGTTGGGAGTGAAGCTTAACCATTCTAAGGCATGGAGAGGCAGATGCAACAACATGTCCAATTGATGAAGTAGTGAGGCAAAGGAAGTCTGGATGTGCAGTTCTTGGGTTAGATTGGCTAACTATGCCATGAGGAGGACAATGGAGTCAAGTTGTCACATATGACTTTGCTTTGGGGTGACACCATAGTGAAACAAAGTGAAGGGTGACCTTTCCCCATCTGAGATCTTTGTGTAGATGGATTGAATTGTAGAAGGAAGTCATATTACAAACACACCACTAGGTTTGAAGTTCAACACTTAGACATTGAGAGGATCTTCTTGACAAAGATTAGACGATGGAAACAATAGTTTGGCAAGGATGGGAACTTTCCTTAGTCTTTGGATTTGGATGGTGTGACAGAGATGCAGATAGAAAAGACTAAGTTCAAGCATGGAGTTGCACATTTCAAGTATTGGACATGACGGTTGGACTAGCTACCCAACCAATGCAGGATTTGAGGTGTGCAATGTACATAAACATGGTAGAGTTGGTTCAAGTATGATCACAACAGAGAGCCATGAGGAGTTCAACATTTAAACATTTTTTAATTTTTGGTTGAGGTTGTAGTAGCAGAAGTAGCAAAATGGAGAGTGATCGTCGCAGCGAGGCAGTAGCAGCTTAGACATTGAGAACATAGTTGGGAAGGAGACGTCTTTCCATCCTTGCAGACAGTTTGGTTGCACACAAATTTGGGGAGAGGGTAGTGTGGATGGTTTCACGGGTTGTAGATGATCATATTGCAAGTTGGAAACTTGGGGTTTCCACTTTGACAGAAATTTGGGGTTTCCAATTGGCACGAAACTTGGGGTTTCCAGCATGTTTAATTATAGTGGAGGCACGAGTTTGGGTATATACTTGGATATCAAAGAATTTATGGATGTTGTTGAGGATGACAACAACTTGAGTTGGGGGGGATGTAAGGCCTGCAACACCAAGATCGGGTGTGTGCACCTCCACCATAGAATGAAATGAAGGAAATCGGGCAAAAAAGACGCTTGGTGCGAATGAGGAGATGGAAGTCTTCACATAGGGGAGATTTGAGGTTTCTTGTACATGCGACGTGCTAAGGGGAAAATCCACCCAAGGTTCCTTGCGACACAAGTCAAATGACAAACGGTTTGATGAGGGGTTGAGAGAAAGACTTGGGAATTCCATCAATGAAGGGAAATCAGCTAAGGCATGGAGACACACTTAGGAGAGTTTATCGACTCACCTAAGGGGAACGCACACCCAAGACAATGATTCGGTTAGACAAATCAATGGGTTGGCCATATGAAGGAATAGAGCATTCGGTGGGTCGACTAAGCAAGCCACCCAAACAAGCCCATATGAGGATTCGTCCCAACCTTGTGAAGGGGTGCGACTTGGTGAATCAATGGGTCACCTCACCTATGGGAAAAGAGATAAGGTGGATGGGAACCTATAAAGGAAAGAGAGTGAAAAAACAATAAGGTAACTTGGAATACAAGGAGAGAAAGAAGAGATCTATGATTATGAGGTAGACGAAGAGGGTGAGCTCCCTCAAGGAGCCAAGTCTCTCCACTTGGGAGGATTTATGCTTCCTTGATGTGGATTCAGTGGATAGATTTGGGAGATCTTCTTTTGAATTGATTTTGGGAAATTCTGGAAATGCAGGTTTGTTAGAGGCATGTGTTAGGCAAAACCGAAATCTGTGAAGTTTGTGGAAATGAAGAGACAACAATTATGCGGTTGAGGGAACATCTCAGGTGCACCACCTGAGGTTGTGAAGACAATTGTGACAAAGATTCTTGGTGTGACGAATATATTTATGAGTGTCTTGGTGAGGTGAGGCGAGTCATGTGACTTTGTCGAATTTGTAAACCGAGTCAATAGTACTCATATTGTAAGTGTTTTGCAATAACAAAGACTTAGCCGAGTGATAGGCACGGTTTGTGTCTCCTACACTATATCTATGTTTCTCTTTTTTGTTTCAATATTGTTCTCTTGGCTTCTCATGTTCATGAATGTATGCTTAAATATGACTAAGTGTTCATAAGTTAACAATTGTCTAAGTATACAAGAGTTGCACTAGAGTAGTTGTGTGACTAGTCGATAGACCAGAATGGAGTATGGGTATGCTCTAGGTGAAGAGGCGTAGTCCAAATAAAGTAACCTTGGTGTTTCCAAGAAACCAAGTGTGATCCAGAAGGATATTGGTGGCCACCCACCTTTTCCGACTAGCTCAAAACAGTTTTCTGGCAATTTTGGCAATTTACTATTTTTAGCAGGTTTTAACTTCCGGGGCCATTTTGAGGGCCTAAATGAAGGTTTTTTGAGATCGAGGTTCTCAA
>ML813977.1:0-33663 GCA_009831015.1 Picea engelmannii | reverse complement strand
TATTGTAAAAAGGCCTCTAGAGCCTCATTGTAATCATCTTCTCACGGATGCGAGTAGCAGCCACATCTCTTCTCAGAGATAAGATACCAGCGCCCTAGCTAGTTTATTTCCATTCTGTCTATAAGCATATTTCAGTCATTTGTGATTAATGAAATAAAGTCTTATTTCCGCTACATCTCTGCGTTTATGTGTATTTCTGTATTTCATTGTGTTCCTACATAAATCTGGATCAAAGTGAGAAACGTCGAGGTGTCGCACACCCTCAAGAGGTGCAGGACTGCAAGGAACATTGTGTGGATGTGACAGGATGCCCTTTAAACCAACTTTTTCATATGTGTGTGTGTGCGTGTGGAATTAATGAATTCAGTTTCAGTCAATCAACAACCCCACTATGCCCTATTATTTCTATTTCCATTACAAGGCCACATAAATTCATTCATGAACTTGGTTAAGTTTTGTTTGCCCGTAGTTTTTATATCACTTTTGTCAATATTGAATTTGTTCAGGTGTGCTTGGTACAATCCAACGGAACTATGATCCATGATGATTCTATGAATATAAAATTCAAAACAATGCCTCCACAACATGGATGCACTCAAAATTTTCTTAAAATTTTCAAATCCATGGAAGATATGGATCATATTCATTTCCACAAGTTGATGGAAAAGCTCCAAAATCTTCCCAACATTCCTCTTGTGACCTTTATGGTGTCGGATGGGATTTTATCACAAAAACATAATATAGAAAACATTATGATGTTTCAATACCATCCTTCTGGAGGACCAATGCATATGGGTTCATGCTTTATTTATTCATGCCCTAGCTCATATAGGAAGGATATATTCCTCTCAAACACAAGTTTAATCTAGTCGAAATCCTAGACAATACATTGGTTGTATGCCAAGTGTTTAACAAAACGTATGTTCACAAAGCATTTGATGAAGTTCTTGAAGAAAGATTTGTTCAACAATTTTTTGATGCAGATATTGATACAGAGGGCGAATTTTAGATTATAACTGAATCCCTCTATGGGAAAACCTTATGCGTGTGGGTGGATTATACCAGTTATGTGGTGGATTTAAAGAAGAGATTGGAACTTTGACAAGGGATTCATATTTCCTAGCAACATCTCTTTTATTAGGGTAAACACATGGAGGATCTATCCCATATTTTTAATTATCATATTTGCAAACATTTAACCATTATATTGGTATTGCATTTGTGTGGAGGAGTGGAGGGAAAATAAGGTCTATCATTTTCAAAATTTATTTCTTTTAAGGATGTGGTTCTGAATAAATCATCTAATTCAACATCTTTGAAACCTCTTGTATCTATTATGTGTATTGTGGAGCCATTCAATGAGGTGCCTAAATTGGTGTTAGAGCCAAAGGTTACAAGTTTGCTTTCTTTTTACCAATCTTCAATTGTAATTTGTAGATTCAATGGCTTATGGCCTTCTACTTTAGATTTATAACTTGATGATTTTTTTTTAGATGGACAAAGCATTCTGAGGATTATAGGATTATATCTGCTCAAAGAAATTATGTATTGTCTAGTTTGAAAATATGATTGATTATCAAAGAGTTTTAGAGGAGGGTTCATGGTTTTGGGGTAGAACATCGCTTTTTGTTACCCCTTGGTTTCTATATTTTTATCCTTCCATTATGTATATAACAAAGATGATAGTTTGGGTTTATCTCCCAAATCTACCACTTCATTTTTGACATTTAAAAGTTCTTCATGATATCAGAAATTCTTTGGCCACTTACATCAAAACAAATCTAGACCGAATTAAACTAGGACTTTTCACATATGTCGAAATATGTGTTGAGATTGACATCGATGTCGAACTACTAAATAAGATTATATTACATCAAGGTGATTTCCATTGAGTTCAAACACTTGATTATGAGCATATGATATTTCAGTGTCGGTTTTATCAACAACCAAGGAATATCTAGGTTTTGTGTCTGCATGCACGCTCCTCTTCAACAAAAAACAAAGGACATAAACCTATACTAAAAATATGTAAATAATGTAAACCATTGGATCCAAAGAATGTAAAAGATCAAAATGACATGACTTAAAACCATACAATTCCAAAGATGGAGAACACTATTGGTCCAAAGGTGATGAATTAGGACAAAGAAGACGACACAGATTCCTTGTAGATGGTAGCTACAAATGAAGTCTCATCAAGAGGGATGAAGACAATATATGAATCTAAAAAATTTTGATTATGATAAGGATTTGACACAATTTTCAAACATGGGACATTTCTTCTTCAAATACTAGACATTTGATTTCTCGTTCAAATCCAAACCTTCTAATTTTTTATTTACCTTTAGTCATTTTGGAATCTTCTTCAAGGATGTGGAAAGAAGTTAAAAAGAAGAAAAGAGAAAAAAGGTAGGATTGAGGACTATTTTCATCAAGATGACAATGCTATGTTCATTAATTTGTAATATTATCACATATATATTTGAAATAGGGAGGATATCTTCCCAATTCTTATGAAATGTTCTTATATCATATGTAAAATGTAACACATTTTGTTTTACAAATTATTTTCCTATATATATATATATATATATATATATATATATATATCCTTCTTTTATGACTTTCTTCTCATAACTTGGACTCTCTTATTTAATATATCTTAAATAAGAATTGTCTTATAAGGAGAAATCCATAAATGAAGAAGCATTAAATTGTGTGTGTGCATTGGCAAAACACTCTATGAGAAGGAAGAATAAGTTGGAACTTTAAATATTCGGGTTATTGCAAAAGGTATTGTTTAAATTTTAGGGTATATTCTATTTCTTCATTGGAATTCCTAGAATATTATATGAAAAAAAAAAATAGATGAAGCAAAGTGTGTTTACATTATAGGTGAAGAGCTTCTCCAATGCAAAGTTCAAATAGAAGAAAAACAATTTTCAAGTATTTCTCTATGATTTTCTTATTATGAATGACTTGATTAATTTTAAAACATCAAAATCTCTTTTAAACTTGCAACTTTGTAGAGCTTAGATAATGTAATGTAAATATAATATCTTTGATTTTCTTATTATGAATGACTTGATTAATTTTAAAACATCAAAATCTCTTTTAAACTTGCAACTTTGTAGAGCTTAGATAATGTAATGTAAATATAATATCTTAGAGCTTAGATAATGTAATGTAAATATAATATCTTAGAAGGAATTTTTCTAAATCAAAATATATTTTCAATTTTTATTTATTATTAAGTTAAACTCTTATCAAAACCTTGTATTCATAAAAAAATTTAACCCAAAAATTAGTATGTTATTCATTTATATAAACATAAATTGAATGTAAGTAAAACATATTACAACGTGGTGATTTTTTTAATGGACAAGGGTGAATGTTAAATTTTAGTAGTGATTTTTTTAATGGACAAAGGTGAATGTTAAATTTTAGTAGATTAAATATACATAGATTATAGATCAATTATTTTTAAATAGAAAATGAATTATTTTTAAATAGAAAATGCATTGTCTTTTTTAAAAATCATGTTCACCTTTTAAAGTGCAATTAAAAATAATCCATTTTTTCATAAATCTGTAATCACCTAGTATACATCTTTATTTTAACCTCAAATTGATCTTGCAATTAAAAGTAATCCATTATTTCATAAAATGGTAAACAACTAGTATACAGATTTATTTTAACATCAAATTGATTATCCATTCTTTCATAAAATGGTAAACAACTAGTATACAGATTTATTTTAACATCAAATTGATTAAGTAATAAGATGAAATGCATTGTCCCTTATCATGTTCACCTTTTTTAAGGTGCACTTAAGTAATCCATTTTTTTATAAAATTGTAAACAACTATTATATAAATTTATCTTAAACTAAAAATATATATTAAAGAATTTTAAAAAAAAATCATAAAAAAATAATAATAATAATTTTATTTACAAAAAGTGAAAATATATTATGTAAATGATTTGAAAGCATTTCTTGATACCTTTAATTTAGGAATTCATCTCCAGAGTGACCTATAAGGCTATTTTATTCAAAAGTATATTTTCAATATAACATTATATACAAGATAGATGCATTGTTGTAATCTCTTGCTATCAGGCTCTAGAGTTGTAATTCAATTCTTAAGATATAGAGTTGTAATTCTCAAGATAGATGTATGAAGGTAGTTGTAATTCTTAAGATAGGTGTATAAAAGTTGTTAGCTCGTTAAAAGGCTCTTCTTACTTTAAATAAGGTGTTTATTCAAGAGATTTAAAGACTTATCTTTCAATAGGAGTTGTTCAAGATGGACGGATATATAGATACAAGGTTTAATTTGGAGAGACTGGTGTTGGTATTTTGTTAAACCAATAAAAAACAATGATTAAAAAAAATTGTATTATTTGCTACATAAAAGGGTGTCACTTACACAAATTCTACATATTAGGTGTACCTCTTCAGATTTGGAGATGAGGTGGATACAATGAATTCATAATGTAAGGTACTTTCCCCTATCTTACAAATTATGAGTTTTTTCTTGGCTAGACATTTATCAAGGTCTACCAACAAGATCTCATTTTGGAATAGATCATTGATTTATGATACATGGAAAAATAAAGTCTCTTAAGCACATTTTGTGGGTGGGTAAAATAGCCTTAAAATGTTGGAAGCAAGTTTAGAGACAAATTCATTTTATCTTGAAAGGGAATATCCATTTGTGGGTTGCATTATTGGAGATCCAAAAGAGAATAATGAATAAAACAAAATGGTTTGTTGCACTACAAGGAAAACACCAGTTAACAAAGGTTTTAACGAGTATTGAAAAAAATGCCACACAATGCATAGAAAATATATGCAAGCATTGATGCTTATTAATAACTAAAATGCATAGCACATCATGTTTCGAGGCACATTGATGCAGCCCCCCTACTCCCCTGTAGGGATGTGCGACCTCTCGGTCTAGGATCTTCGATTCTTGAGTAAAATGACCCTCTGAAACCTTAATGGTCTCCTTCTGTATCTAAACACGAGCCCTTTCGACTCCCTGGTGCAGGTCTTATAGCACCTACAACCTTCCCTTTCGCTCCCCTGCAAAATCTCACAGTACTGGGCGTTAGCTCCTTTTCTGGTAAGCCCCTTCTTGATGTGACCTTGGGCGACAACCTCACGTGACCACGTGATTTCAGCACGACCAAAAGAAGTTTGGGATCAAACTACTTTTCAGCCTACAATTCCCTTCGAGCCTATACGTGTCCTCTTGCCAAAACCACAGTCTGGATTTTGGCCCACCCTCAACGTTTTAAAGTTTGTGCTACTCTTGTCCCCGCAATTCTACGGGATAATCGATATCACGATCTTGACGATACTGACTGAACTGGAGATTCAAATCTGCACTTTTTCAAGTCTATGAACCAGATCTACCCCTCCTAGATCAACGGATGTGATCTCTTCATGATTCCAGAATTTGGGGTTTTGAAGTCTCAAACCCTGCTTTCTTCTGTACTTCAATATTCCAGAGTTGACGATCTGCAGACACATGTCCTGCTCAATCAACGGTCTTGTTTCCACTTCGGGTGTTTGACCTTTCAACTCAAATCAACTTCTGAAATCTCAAATCTCAACTTCACCCTTTTCTCCTTTGGATTTTTATCCGAAGGCTATATCCCACTGGCGCATGTCCTCTTGATCTGACGGTTAAGGATTACTTTGGGTGTTTACCCGAAGTACATGGATTTATGCCACGTATCTCTTAGATCTGACGGCTACGCATTACTTTGGGACTTTACCCGGAGTCCACGGATTCACACCACGTCTCCTCTAGATCTGGCGGTCTAGATTTAATTCGGGTCTTCGGGATTCGACAATATCAATTCTCAATTGAAACCTCGTTACACACTACTCGGAGCTCACGATTTGTTGACAAGTGTCCACTTATAGATCGATGACTCACGGCTCTTTGGCTCTTCGTGCTTCGAGTGTTTCAACACTTCACCTTTTCCTTCCTCTAGATCTCACAACTCGTCGAAACGTACTCCTCTGGATCTAACGGTCTAGATTTGCTTCGGATGATCGAACGATTGAGATTTCACTTCGACTTTTCGACTCTTCGGGCTTCAGAAATCTCAAGTCTCAAACCTTGATGAGTTCTCTCTCCTGTGCGTGCAAAGCGTTAAGACTCACGCACCTTACTCTGATCAGACGATTGTTGATCTCTTGCACTGTGATCCAACGACCACTGTCGCTCCTCCTCCTGAGCTTCTGATTTCTTACACCTTAGAAGATTTATCAGTCTTCAAATGTTTCAAACCTTTGCTCCTCCTACGAGTCTGAATCTTGGATCTTGCCAACACTTACGAAAAGTGTTATCCCTTATGAGCTTGATCCTTAAAGGATTTCGACTTCCCATGCACTCCTTACGTTCTTGGGATTTCGATAACTCAGATCGAAGGATTTCTTGAAAATAAATTCTTCTCGCCCACCTGATGTTCATATGTTCTGGTTTTTCGACGCTTGGTCGCCTCTTGACATTGTGCACTCCTTGTAACCTGGTCTAAGTTTCCTTTGTTCTCTCTGAAATCCTCTTAGTCACTCTGAGATTCAATCGACGCACTTCTTGCGTTCAATATGCACACCTTGCATACGAGTGTTAGAAGAGAAACAATTGAAACTTATTCAGTTTCATCACGAACTCATACAATCAACTTCTCGAAAAATCATACATGAATGAAATGAAATAAACAACATACACAGAATGAAACATTCATTCAACCACACATTAAAATGAACACAATCCAAGATTTGGGACAATTTTGTATGTTCTATTCATTCATGAAACAATTACATGGTATGGCAGTTCTCCACTGCGTCTTTCTTCTACTCTATTCTTCTCTATTGATATCTATCTCATAATTATTTATATCTTATATATTACAATACAACAATAAACTATCTAAGGACTGGCTCCACGAGCTCTCTCATCTTGTCTGCAACCTATCCTATCAAACTCTTAGAGGTTGCCTACTTTGTCCTATTACAATAACTACCAGTTATTGCCAGATACGAGTCAACACTCCATATTTGAAACCCCTTACCGTCCTTCACGACTTTACAAACACGACATATTTAAAAATGTTGCTTTCAAAAATATCTCAACAAATCGATTTACTTCTGAGTTAATTGTTGATTTGAAACTCTGTCATGCTGAGATGTCATATCCTTGCCTCCACGCTTATGTCTTTGACTTTGGAGGCGATGCTCCTGCATCATACTCCTTTGGTTAAAATTTTCATGGACTCCTGTCCATGAGCTCCTGCATTGTTTTTCCATTCTTTAAAATATCAAGTTCTATGACCCAACTTGAATCTTCCACTGGATGATCTTTCCACTTCACTATGTACTCAAGATATGTCTTCCTCCTAGTCTTCTTTCCATCTCTTTGTTCAATGATTTTCTCCATCTGAGGTTTTTCTGTTGTGGGCAATTGTTCTTCCCGTTGAACTTCTTTCTGATCATCCGATTCTCCTGCCTCATCTCTCCTGTAAGGATACAGGTTTGCAACATTGAATAATGGTGATATCCCAACATTGTCTGGCAACTCAATTTCATAAGAATTGGTTGCGCATTTCCTGAGAATCTCGCATAGTCCTATCTTCTTCATCTTCAACTTGTTATATGTTCCCCTTAGAAACCTCTCTTTTCTCAAATGAGATAAAAATTCATCTCCAACTTCGAATTGAACTTCTCTCCTCTTCTAATCAACTATGTTCTTATATTTCTAGTTGTTGTCTTGTAGCTTCTCTCTGACTCTATCATGGAGTTTCTGCATTTTTGTTGCAAAATCCTCTGCTCCAGCACTTTTGAATTCATCTCGATTTAGATCTCTCAACTCTGTAATCCCTCTTGGTTGTATACCATACACAATTTCAAATGGAATTTTCCCTGTGCTCCTATTCACTAAATTGTTAAATGCAAATTCTACTTGTGCTAGAATCTGATCCCATTGATGACCTTGTTCAGTGACTAAACTCCTTAACAAGTTTCCCAGACTCATGTTTACTACTTCAGTCTATCCATCTGTCTGAGTGTGATATGATGAACTAAAGGACAAGTTTGCCCCCAACTTTTTCCATAGAGTCCTCCAAAAGTGTCCTACAAATTTGGTGTCCCTGTCTGAGACTATGCTCCTAGGAAATCCATGTAGTCTCACTACTTCTTTGAAAAACAGATTGGTTATGTGTGTAGCATCATTTGTCTTCTTTCATGGTATGAAATGTGCCATTTTTGAAAATATTTCCACCACAACAAATATGGAATCACTCCCTTTCTGATTTCTAGGCAATCCCAAAACAAAATCCATACTGATTGCATCCCACGACCTTTCTGGAATTGGTAATGGATGATACAAACCAGTGTTTTGTTGTCTTCCTTTTTCATACTGACAAATTCTGCATTTTTTCACAAACCTTTTAACCTCTGCCCTCATGCTCGACCAATAATATGAATTACCAGTTGTGCAAATGTCTTATCATGACCAAAATGCCCAACTAAACCTCCATTGTGTTTCTCTTTTAGCAGGTTATCTCTCATTGAGCATTTTGATATGCATAGTTGGCTTCCCTTGAATAATAATCCATCCTTGATCAAATATTCATTCCATGGGCTTCTGTCTCCCAACAAAGGATTCTTGCATGCCTCATAAGCTTCCTTAAAATATGCATCTTCTTTATACATCTCCTTGATGTGTTCAAACCCTGAGGTCTTCACTTGGAATTCTTATACAATTAAACTCCTCATTCTCAAAGCATTTGCAACTTTGTTAGCAGTTCCTGCAATATGTTTAATAACAAAAGTAAAATTTTGCATAAATTCTACCCATTTTGCATGTCTCTAATTCAACTTTTATTGCCTAGTAATAAATTGCAAAGCTTGATTATCAATGTACAGGACAAATTCTTTAGGAATTAGATAGTGTCTCCACTTCTTCAAAGCTTGAATCACTGCATAAAATTATTTGTCATATGTGGAATACTTCTTCTTGGTGTAATTCAGTTTCTCACTAAAATAAGCAACTGGTCTATTATCCTGACTCAAGACTGCTCCAATAGCTAATCCACTTGCATCATATCTCACTTGAAATGTTTTCCCAAAATCTGGTAAGACCAGAATTGGTTGTTCTGTGGTCTTCTCCTTTAACACTTTGAAATTTTTTTCAGCTTCCTCTGTCCAACTAAAAGACTTGTGTTTCTTCTTCACGGTGTCTAGCATGGGTACACATATACCACTTAAATTTCTGATAAACTTTCTATAAAATATTGCTAACCCATGAAAACTTATTACCTCAAATATGTTGCTTGGCGATGTCCATTCTCTGATTGCTCTCACCTTTTCTGGATCCATCTTCAATTCATTTGAAGAGATCACAAAACCCAAGTATATGAGTTTTGTCTTCATAAAAGAGTTATTCTTCAGATTTATCAGTAATTTTTCCTGCTGCAACTTTTCCATCACTGATGTCAAATGTCTTAAGTGTTCTCCCTTTGTCTTACTGAAGATTAGTATGTCATCCAGATATACTATGACAAATTTTCCTATGAAATATTTCAATACTTCATTCATTAATTTCATAAATGTGCTTGGTGCATTTGTCAACGCAAATGGCATGACCAACCATTCAAAAAATCCTTCATTTGTCTTGAATGTTGTTTTCCATTCATCTCCCTCTTTCATTCTTATTTGATGATATCCACTCTTCAAGTCTATCTTGGAAAAATAGCTTGCTCCACTCAAACAATCCATCAAAACATCCATCCTTGGTAAAGGGAATCTATACCTAATGTTTATCTTGTTGATGGCTCTGGAATCCATACACATTCTCCATCCTCCATCATTCTTTGGACTTAACACAGTTGGTATTGCACATGGGCTTAGGATTTTCCTGACCAAACCTTTATCCAATAATTCCTGGACTTGGTTTTAGACTTCCTCATTCTCTCTAGGTGTCAACCTATAAGCTTCTTTGTTTGGTAAACTAGCTCCTGGAATAAGGTCAATATGATGGCTTATACTCCTAATGGGTGGCAATGAGTGAGGTAACTGATCCACTACTATGTCAGCAAAGTTTTCTAACAGTTTCTGGATTTCTTCAGGCAAATCTTCCATAGAAGTATTTGTAAGGATAACTATAGGCTTCCTCACTACAACAAAATGTATTTCTTTCTCCTTCTTGACTTCATTCAAGAGTTCCTTCCCACTCATGAGAAGTATACTTGAACTAGCTTCCCTCTTTTTCTCTTTGTCTTCTATTGGTAACAACATATATGTTCTACCATTCTTTTCTAGGGTATAGGTGTTCTTTCTTCCATCATGAATAACTTTTCTGTCAAACTGCCATGGTCTCCCCAATAAAATATGATAGACATCCATAGGAATTACATCACATAATATTTCATCCCTATAACCTCCTATTTTAAATTCAACTTCGCATTGTTGACTTACCATTACTTGATGTCCTTTCTGAAACCATGATACCTTGTATGGGTTTGGATGTGAAGTTGTCTTCAACTCCAGTTTCTCCACCATCTCTGTGGATACTAGATTGTCGGTGCTCCCACTGTCTATGATCACCTTGCAAACTTTGTCTTTCGTCTTGCAAGCAGTTCTAAACAAACTTGTTCATTGAACTGGTTCCTCTACCTCCTTCTCTGGTTTAAGAAGAATTTTCCTCATCATTTGGTTATTTCCTTCTTTTGTTGCCTCTACTTCCACATGTTTTGGCGCCTCAGCAATGTGTGATTCGCCTCCTCCTTCTTTCTTTCTCTTGGGACATTCCCAAGATTTATGCCCTGGTTTTCCATAGGTATAACATTTAACTCCGCCTCCTCTGGGTCTTTATCTTCCTCTGGAAAAAGAGCTTCTTCCTCCATGTTGTACTTCCTTAGAACTTCCACCTTTATATGGGTGACTATGTTGTTTTCCAGCTTCATGCTTCAGCTTCTGGAACTTCTCTATGTTGGTTCCCTTACCTCTAATTGAATTTCCTCCTCTGTTTCATTGGCTTTGTTTCCTGACCAATTTTTCTTCAGCTTTCAAGGTTGCTTGATAAGCATCCTTTAAGTTACTAACAGACATCATGTTGATCTCCTCTTGTATTTCATATCTCAGCCCATTGATATACCTGGTTTTTTTTTCATCTTCATTCTCTTTCTTTCCATCCCCAATGTTCAGTCTGTAAAATTCCTCAGTGTACTTCTTCACTGATAAGATTTTATGTCTCGGGTTTTGCAATCTTATGAACAAATTGATTTGGTAATCCTTTGGGATAAATTTGGCTTTCATCTTGGCTACCATCCTATCCCAGTTCTTAATTTTATGCTAACCTTTGCTCCTATGTTCGGCTTGCAGTTCATCCCACCATAGTGCTTCATGACCTTTCAGCCTTGTCACCGCATGCTTCACCATCTTGTCTTCTTCGATATCTTGGTAATCGAAGTACTTGTCCATAGCACGTACCCAATCCAACAATTCTTCAATGTCTAAATTGCCTTCATACATTGGTACCTCTATTTTTGCTATGGCTCCTATCTTTAGAACAAATTTTATTAAGTGATCTTGTGCAGCATCCTCTGCTACATTTTCTTTGAGCTCTATCTCTTCGCTCTCAACTTGACTGATACTCCAACGTCTAGTGCTCTTCTCTGCATTATTTCCATGGCATCTAGTCTCATTCAGAGTTGCCTCATTTCTTCTTCCATTTCTACATTCGCTCTACACCTTCTGGGTGGCATGATTTCACTGCGTGGTGCCCTGGTGCCTACGAACAGAAATCAAATTTTCTTGATACCACAATTGATATCAATTTACCTCCTTTCTCCTTTGTCTGTTGTCTGCAAACAAACTCAATATAAGCCTTGATACCACCTGATGCAGCCACTCTACTCCCCCGTAGGGCTGCGCGACCTCCCGGTCTAGGATCTCCGATTCTTGAGTCAAATGACCCTCTAAAACCTTAGTGATCTCCTTCTGTATCTAAACACAGGCCCTTTCGGCTCCCTGGTATAGGTCTTATAGCACCCACAACCTTCCATTTCGCTCCCCTACGAAATCTCAAAGTACTGGACGTTAGCTCCTTTTATGATAAGCCCCTTCTTGATGTGACCTTGGGCGACGACCTCACGTGACCACACGATTTTGGCGTGACGAAAAGCAGTTTGGGATCAAACTACTTTTCAACCCGCAATGCCCTTCGAGCCTCCACGTGTCCTCTTGCCAAAACCACGGTCTAGATTTCGGCCCGCCCTCAACGTTTTAAAGTATGCGCTACTCCTGTCCCTGCAATGCTATGGAATTGTTGATCTTACGATCTTGACGATACTGACTGAACTGACGGTTCAGATCTGCTCTTTTTCAAGTCTACAGACCAAATATACCCCTCCTAGATCAATGGATGTGATCTCTTCGCGATTCTGGAATTCGGGGTTTTGAATTCTCAAACCCTGCTTTCTTTCATACTTCAATCTTCCGGAGTTGACGATCTGCAGACACCTGTCCTGCTCAATCAACGGTCCTGTTTCCACTTCAGGTGTTTGACCTTTCAACTCAGATCAACGGTCCTGTAGCCATCTTCTTGATCAACGGTCGAGATCTCCTTCGAGTCTTCGGACTTCTAAGATCTCAAATCTCAACTTCACCCTTTTCTCCTTTGGCTTTTTATCCGAAGGCTATATCCAACTGACGTGTGTCCTCTTGATCTGACAGTCGAGGATTACTTTGGGTCTTTACCCGAAGTACATGGATTTATGCCACATCTCTCTTAGATCCGATGACTATGAATCACTTTGGGACTTTACCTGGAGTCCACGGATTCATGCCACATCTCCTCTAGATCTGGCGGTTTAGATTTAATTCGGGTCTTCGGGATTGAGCAATCCCAGTTCTCAATTGAAACCCTGTTACAAATTACCCGAAGCTCGCAATCTATTGACAAGTGTCCACTTATAGATCGACGGCTCTCAACTCTTCGGCTCTTTGTGATTTGGGTGTTTCAACACTTCACCTTTTCCTTCCTCTAGATCTCACGACCCGCCGACACGTACTCTTCTGGATCTAACGGTCCAGATTTGCTTCGGATGATCGAACGACTGAGATTTCACTTCGGCTTTCCGGCTCTTTGGGCTTCGGAAATCTCAAGTCTCAAACCTTGATGAGTTCTCTCTCCTGTGCATGCAAAGTGTTAAGGCTCACGCACCTTACTCTGATCAGATGGTTGTTGATCTCTTGCATTGTGATTGAACGACCATTGTCGTTCCTCCTCCTGAGCTTCTAATTTCTTCTTCCTTAGAAGATTTATCAGTCTTCAAAGGTTTCGAACCTTTTCTCCTCCTACGAGTCTGACTCTTGGATCTCGTCAACACTTATGAAAAGTGTTATCCCTTATGAGCTTGTTCCTTAAAGGATTTTGACTTCCCATGCACTCCTTGCGTTCTCGAGATTTCGATAACTCAGATCGAAGGATTTCTTGAAAAGAAATCTTGCCCACCTGGCGTTCCTCTATTCTGGTTCTTCGACGCTTGGTCGCTTCTTAACACTGTGCACTCCTTGCACCTGGTCTAATTTTCCTTTGTTCTCTCTGAACTCCTTTGAGTCACTCCGAGACTCAATCGACGCACTCCTTGCATTCGAGATGCACACCTTGCATATGAGTGTCAGAAGAAAAACAATTGAAACTTATCCAGTTTCGTCACAAACTCATACAATCAACTTATCGAACAATTATACATGAACGAAATGAAATAAGCAACATACACAGAATGCAACATTCATTCAAACACACATTAAAATGAACACAGCCCAAGATTTGGGACAATTCTGTTTATTCTATTCATTCATGAAACAATTACATGGTATGGAAGTTCTTCACTGCGTCTTTATTCTACTCTATTCTGCTCCACTGATCTCTATCTCATAATTCTTTCTATCCTATCTATTACAATACAACAACAAACTATCTAAGGACTAGCTCCACGAGATCTCTCGTCCTATCTGCAACCTATCTTATCAAACTCTTAGCGGTTACCTACTTTGTCCTATTACAATAACTACCAGTTATTGCCAGATAAGAGTCAACACTCCATATCTACAACCCCTTACTGTCCTTCACGACTTTACAAACATGGCATATTTAAAAATGTTTCTTTTAAAAATATATCAACAACTCGATTTACTTCTGAGTTAATTATTGATTTGAAACTCTGTCATGCTGAGATGTCATATCCTTGCCTCCACGCTTGTGTCTTTGACTTTGGAGGCAATGCTCCTGCATCACACACTAATTCTAGTTTCAAATAAAAACTTGCATATTGTAAAATATAATTTTAAAAAAATAGACAATGGTGCTTACATAACCTATAGACGCACCAATATGTACAATACCATGTCCACCGCAATTGGGCTATCATTTAAAAAAAAATAGTCGATGCACCAAATAGATTTAACCACGTAAATGCATAACCATACCATGCACATCGAGGTAGGTTAATATATTTTATAAATAAACATTTGTGATGCTCCTTATACCTATAAACAAACTGATGCATCAAGATACAAGGCACAAGGCACACTGCATTAGGATAAAATATATATTTTTTAAATTATCCAGCTGATTTTTCATTTCAAATTTCATTTAGTACTTCACACACATATCAGAATCAATGCTCCTTATCCCCCTATGAATGCCCCACTACCTGACTCTACTTAATTTCCAAATCTCTCAATTCCTTCTCTTCCACAATCAATTTGTCTTTGTTTTGAAATTTTGCAAACTATACCAAATCTACATTTTGTTTATCTATGTGACAACCATTCCTCCTTAATGGAAAATATACCAAGTAAATTGATCATTATCCCTTAATTTAGATTTTCACTAATTTAAAATTTAAAATTGGTCTTTCATTTCTTTTTTTTCAAAAAAAAATTGCCACTAGTGTGACCGTGGGTTTTGGCCTACATTGATTGTCAATGACTAACATACCACATTAGTTAGCAATGCTCCAATATATTCTAAGTGCACCAGAAAGTTTTATATGAAATGTGCATGAATTTACCGTGTTCGGAAAAATGTATAAGAGCATTAGTTGTGGTGTTGCCTGTAAGATGAGGCATATCTCAGATCCCTAGTAACTACACATAGCAATGGTAATGTATATATCAATGAATAAGCACACTATAATATTTTTCTCTGTAATTTGTAGTGCTATTAGTGCTCTAAAAAATATTATGGTGCCCCAAATGTAGTGCATTGACGTAAACATTGAATTCAAACTAGACTAATCATGCAGGATCCTGAGCTTGTGGAGATCTATGCAATCCTTCCTCACAATATGACATTATTGATGCATCATATTGTCAATGTCCCCATATTACTCCAAAGGGTGAGCACTGAAGCAACAAGCTATGATACATTCTCATATGTCTTCTTCATTTGCTTCGTCTTCAAATGATGAGACATCAAAGGACACTACTCCTCCACCATCTCCTCCTCCACCTACACCACCAAATGCACCAACCACCAATCCACCTACTACACTAACGAGTAGTTTTATAAACAGAATGATCTTATCAGGTGATATATGATCTAAGTTTGAAGCAGAGAGAAATGTCTTGACCAACTCAATCAATGATGATTTTCATTAGAGAAATTTTGAGGTAAAAAATGGGTTTCAAAACAAAAAATATGCTATCGACATCAACTTTAAAAGAACTAATAGGATTCAAGATAATGATGTCAACCATAAGGGTAAATAGTTTTGGAGGGAAAGAAAAAAACTACTTTTTAGTCGTATTTTCAACTTATCTCCCTATAGGTTTGCTCAAAAGAAACACATTGTTTTATTGTATTTCCAATTTATCTCATTGTGGATCTATCAAAAATATGCAGAGTGGGTACTTGTTAGATGCGGAATTTATTTCATCATCCAACAAGTGCATACACTTGAAATTTGAGCAAACCTTTAGAAAGATGAGTTAAAAATACAATTAAAAATGTAGTTTTCACTATTTCTCTTTGGAAAATCATAACTCTTATTTTATTGTTTTCCTTTGAAGATCCATTTTAAACCTCAAAAACTCTCTAATATACTCATGATTTCAGGCTCAGAAAACCAAGTTGAGAGTAAAACACACTATCTAAAAAATACTCAACGAACAAATGAACGAGGACATGCGTTAAGGAGACGTAGGCTTTTAGTGAGGATGACCTTCTATTCAAAAAAGAAGAGGAGATTAAGGCCCTGCAATATCAAGGCCAACGCTACACACATTTTTTTAGTTATGGTATCCATGAATTTGAGATATATGAGACTAGATTGCCTAGAATGTGTTTTAATGATTTGAATAATGTGGGTTCATCCATGAAACATTTCATAGCCTACATGGCAGCGCCAATGGATATACAAAGGATTGGTAATCAAGATTTTGTTGGCTTTACCCCATAATGGTGGTGAGTATGAAAAAATATGGTCAAAGGGTGCCACTGAACACATGCATGAAGGTAGTAGTGATTTATTTTTTCTTGGTTTTCAAAAATCCGGGTGTATTGCAGTGCTTAAATTGAAATTGATTGTTGCCACCCAAAATAATAAAATGGGCAGACAGCATCCATTAATCTACTATGCGTGCTTGTGGGTATCGCAATCCTAATCTAATATTACCTTTTCAAAAGTAACAACCAGGATTCAAACCGATGTCTGCACTATGGTAGGGTACTATTCTGTCCGACCATTGTTGCAAGCATATTAAATATTTTATAATCATATCCTGCATATATAAAATGAAGTTTGAATCCCAAACCGCATGTATTTCCTAGGCCTGGGCAAGCACCATCAAAAAAATCCCCAAGCCAAGATTTTATTAATAACTTTAGTTGTATTTCCTAGGCCTGGGCAAGCACCATCAAAAAAATCCCCAAGCCAAGATTTTATTAATAACTTTAGTTTTAATCTCTCGAGGAATTTTCTGAGATAAGGAATCCTTGTAAGAAGGTAGCATTGCCAGAGCTTGATGTGATACCTTAAACGAGGGATAAGCCTTATCTTAAAATATACTTGTGTTTCGTGCCAACCAACCATAAACGCAACCATAATTGGAAGGATCTTGAACTCGTTCAGTCGTGTGTTAGTAAAGTACTCATGGAAGTTGGTTGTTAACGTGTCCTTATCCCACAATTGAGCCAATCCCAGTGGACATTCAATCTCTCGTCGAACTTCTTGTGTAAACGAGCATTCCATGAAAAGATGAGAATTAGATTCATCCAATTGCTTACAAAGATAACATAGGCCCGTCCCTTGCTTTCCTCAGTGCTACACTCTGTCCTAGGTCAACACACACACTCCTTAAGTACAAGCCAAAAAAAGAGAATGCCCTTCAGTGGCCCTTTTATCCACCAAAACTTCTTATACCACCATAGAGAATTTTCATCTCCACCAGATATCATGGCTTCATATCCATATTTTTTTCGAGTATAGACCCCCTAAATTATTGTAATTCCAAACCAGTTTGTCCTTAGCTTCCATTAAGTGAATGTGGGCTCTCCTTAGCTCTAATGTGTATAGAGACCAAACATGATGCCATTTATCTTCCAAACCCAAGTCCTTTGTTGATAACCAACTATGGTGCTAGATAGAAGTAGAAGAGTCGTCATCGATTCGATTGAGCATACAGATACCCAACTCTCGAAGGTGTGCCACTAAAGCCTCGAGAAGGAAAATGCACTCCCCACAACCAACAATGGCATCTGTCCCAATCTGTACTGGAATGCCCAAGATAACTTTCTAAGACAAAAAAATCCAATTATTGGGAAAGCTAGAGTAAGATCCTGCCATTGATTAGAAACATTTATGGTGGACTTCGCCTTTTACGAATCCAGTCCATAATATGCTCAAGATCTATATATTTATCAACCAAGATGCACCTCCAAAGGCTATCACAAGTCAAGAAAACCCACAAGGATTTGGGTGCCAGACCACAACCAAAAACCAAGATGTCCTTTAAGCCCTAGCCTCCTAGGATTTTAAGCTTGGAGAGACTCTTCCAATTTACTAGATGAGGTCCCAGATACTCAGTACTTCCCTTCCATAAATAACTGAAACACATCTTCTAAATGAAAATTAGTATCCTTTTGGGATAAGTGAACTACTCTGCCTCCTCAGGAGATCCACCGACTACACCAAAAATTTATTCTTCATTCAATCCTGGTTATCAACCATTTCTAGTGTGCAATGCTATAATTATTTGGTTTGAGCATAAAACCATGGTACTTAATTCCACACCCCAATTTGTGGATAGAGAAGTTGAACAAGGTTGAGAAAATGAGCATGTTATCCGCCTCTAGTCTAGGAAGATAAATAGCAGATTTTTCCACATTGGTAAGCATTCATGTAGCGTCACAAAAAAGTTCCAAGATGTCCTTTAATATCCTGCCTTCAACTTTTGCATAGAAAAAAAATAGTACATCGTCCACAAAAGGCGAGTGGGTTAGTCATTCATCGCACCCAAATCTGAGGCCTTGAAAAGAGTTCACCCTTTTTGCCTCGGCTATTGCTTGACTAAGACCATACGTGATTAGCAGAAAAAGGTAAGGTGACAGTGGGCACCCTTGTCTAAGACCTCTAACCGGTTTGAAGAATGGGGAGCCCACCCCATTTATTAGAATTATAAACGAGACCATAGTAACACAAGACATAATTTGTTTAACCATAGGAAGTGTTGGAACAAATATTGGAACTTTGGCTTTCGATAGCTTAGAAGGAAAAAATTTATAGTGTTTAGCTACCGAAAGTGTAGACTTTCAGTAGCTTAAATCTCCGGTTTCATATGCCATTAGCTGCCAAAAGAGTATAGGTCGAGACCAAGCATTCAAGTGCCACGCATCAAGACACATGGAGGAAGAGCTCACGAGTAGGTGCGAAAAGAATGCAATAAATGGCATAAAATCTCTATAATAAGGTTTTACCAAAATGCCACGTCACCATTTCGGGTTTTCGGCAGTCGGGGGTTTTGCCGACATAAATATTTTGACTACTGCCCATTTTCCTGAAACCTGAACCCCGAAATCGGGGTTTCGGGACTTTCGGTGGCTTACGGCGCTCTGAAATCGCACTGTTAGCCACCGAAATCCAGGACTTTCGGCAGCTAAGATACCTTTGTTTTCGGCCTGTTAGCCACCGAAATCGCAGGTTTTTCCAAAAAAAACTACATGTGGGAAAAATCACTTTTCGCAACCTTGGAGAGGTCGTTTTACATATTTGAATAGTCGATTGACATCTACATATCCTAAGATTTCCAGTGGTATCTTCGGATCCGAGAAGGCAACCAAAAGTGCCCCGCAAGATGGTGTTGTGTTTTTGTGCAGATATGGCCCAGAAATGTAGGAACGCGCCCAGATTTCAGTTAAATAACTGCCAGTTTGTTTCTCAGTCGGTTTTGAGGTCGTTTCCCATCTGTTATATGTTGAAGGCTTATATATTCTATATCTCTTGGAGAGAGAGTGGGGGAAAGACACACATGAGTAGTACTCCTGGGTTGTAGCTTTCATTTTCAGTTTAATATAAGATTGCAGAAGCATGTTTTATCCATATCAGAGATTCTTGTGATGTTGCTTGCAGAGTTTGTCCATTTTCTTAGTTTCAATATCACTCCATCTATCTTTTATTCTTGATTTGTAACTGTTTTGTAATAGAATTCTTCCTATGTTAGATTCTCTGTTGCAGAATGGTTATAGGTTGTTTCTTACAGAGATCAAGGTTCAGAATTCGTCCTTTGATAGACGCTCTGTCCCAACCATCTCTTTCCACTAATTTGTGCTTGGAATTCACTCATCACTAAGTGCTCCTTGTGTATTGATATGTTTTTTCTTTATTCTGTTGCCATACTTTTATAAATCCTTCTCTTTGTAATCAGATTCTATCTCGCCTCTGCTCCATGGATTTCCATTGCCGAAACACTCTTGCTATTTGCTTGATCATTTGACTCCATGCCCAATGGACTACCTCCCGGTCCAACCCATCAACCCTAAAAACCTCAAAAAAATTTGGTGCCCACAGATCTGCCCTTTGTTAAGCTTATTGGATATCCTATCGTGACATATATTTGAGAGATCCCTCTCGAGTTGGAAGGGGCAGCTTCCAATCAAAAGTGGTTCATGGTTATCTCGAAATTTACCTGCACGCAACCCAAATCAAGTTCTGAGTGATAACTTATTTTTTCATTTAAAATGTGCTAAGGCTTGGCTCTATTATAGCCTAGAACCAACTCTTGTGACAACAGGAAGATCAAATCCAATGTGCAGAAGCGACAGTCAAAGGTAGAGCTATGATACTCTAGCATAGGCTTTTGAAAGGTCAATTTTGATTACCAAGACCGGACATTTATGGAATTTTATAGGATGCAGGCCTTTCCTTTAAGAAACCTGAATTGTTCATGGGATATGATATTAGTGTTGATGTTTTAGTAGATGCGGGAGGATCTTTCCCCCCTATATGACCTTTCTTAGATGCACAAAAGATTCTGGAAGCAAGAGATCCATTGAACAAATATTGAAATACCTTAGAAGAGAAGTCGACCTAGAAGAATAAAGTAATAATGAAAAGACACTTGTCCAGAGAAGAACTCGGCCTAGTCTAGTGGCCAAAAAGACTATAAATAGAGGACATCATGGCTCATTTGTTCACTCACACACACTCTCCCAACTACATAGAAGCAAGGTGCAAGTTTGGAGGAGGTGACGCAGTAACTGCAGCTACACAATTTATTCTTGTTCAGTGAGGTGTGCTACCTTTGTATGGTGTTATTGTTGTAGTTGGGGTGGTATTTCTGGTTGAGCTAGCACTTGTGCTAGGGTTTATCTAATTGAACTTGCTTTGTGAACGAAATCTATCTAAGAAAGGTTGTTGAGTTTTTCCCCCATTTAGGGTTTTCCCAGGATAAACCTCTTGTGTACTTTGTCTATTGTTTATTCTTTTGCTATGGTATAATTGTTAATGTTAACTAAGTTAAAGAACACTAATACTCTATAAGTAAAGGGAAATCTAACAGGTTATGGACCCACTCCATGCTACCGCAACACAGTAACCTTTTCAAGCTCGTTGAGCACTAATCCCAAAGGAATTGGGACTATTCTTTACACAGATCAGTGCACCCTACCCTGGCGCACCCCTTGCAACACTCAGTTTGCAGATTGAAGAGCTTTGAAATTTTTGGAAATTTCTTAAGCTAGGGTTTCTATCAGCAAAATGTCTACCAGCATGAGAGTAGAAGACAGATTGGATAGAGAAGATAACTTCAAATCCTGGAAGCATCGAGTTCTCCTCATTCTAGAAGAGAATGATCTATTGGATCACATAATGAAAGATCTTCCAGAACCTTAAGATGAAGAAGCAAAAGCGAATTTCAAGAAGAATGAGGTCAAATCCAAGAGGCTCTTGACATATTCAATCAAGGATCACCTAATACCCAATGTATCGGAACTGAAGACACCGAAAGATATGTTTGATGCCCTAACCAGACTTTATGAAAGTAAGAATACCAGTTGAAAGCTTACTTTGAGGCATCAACTCATAAACGTGACAATGAACAAATCATAAACAATGGTCAACTATTTTATGAAGATCTCGCAAATCAAAGAACAGTTAGAAACTATTGGAGATCCAGTAGAATACGTTGAACTTGTGACCACCACACTTAATGGATTCCCTTCATCATGGGACCCATTTGTCCAAGGAATTTGCGCAAGAAGGATATTGCCCAAGTTTGACAAGTTATGGTCAGATTGCACTCAAGAGGAATCTAGGCTGATATTCAAGACACAAAAGACTAATGAGGATGAAAATCAAGCACTTGTTGCCCAAGTGAAGAAGAGAAAGAAAAGGGAAGAAGGAAGCATGAAGAAGTCTAAGAGACCTTGTTACAAGAAGGATGCGTGAAAGATCAGATGCTACACTTGTCGGAAGTTGGGACATTATTCCTTTCAATGTCTAGATATAAATGAAAAGGAGAAGCAGAAACACCATGCACATGCAACACATGCAGAAGAGCACTCAAAGGCATGAAAAGATGAAGAATTTTTCTTTTGGACAATGGTGTTTCCATGCATATCAAGGATAGAAGGAAACTCAAGCAGGACAACAATGCCAGAATCCAGGTTTGCATATCAGGTTTGATATTTGTATATTGTTGTTGCTTAAGTAAGTATTGTACCTATGATAGCAGTCTTTACAGCTTTATTATTTTCTATTGCTATCAAATGTTTAGGTACACCTGAATACTGTCGATATGATTACCATTAAAATGTTCATTGTTCACTATCAATGATATACTTTTCTGCAAGATGAAATTGATCTCCTCTAGGAGATGTTCTTGATTACTAACCATTCCATGGAGGTTACCATGGAAATGTTGTTCTTGCCTCTTGTTCGGGGCAGGTCACAAGTGATATCTCTGAGAAAGAGCTATGATGACGGTTGCACAAAGCAACGATTTAGATAGTCTCTAGCGGATACATAGAACTGTGTACAATAATGTACATACCCATGTCAAGAAGAAGACAAAGAAGAGTATCTCTTATGGAGATTGACTGTGAGGAGAAAAAGGCTCCAAAGATGATTGTGCAGTTAATTTGACCACTCTTAAGATCATCAGGAAGAGTCAGTAGTGCCAAAAGGGCCTACTTAGAAATGATGCAGTAAAACCAACATGTTCTGGTGATACCCTGCATATTGCAAAGGAGATATAAATACATGCCATTGATAATCCATACTATGAAGAGAAGCATATGACTCCACCAAGTGGTGAGGCAGGCAGCCCCACCAAGTACCAACTCAGAAGGAGCTATATTTCAGAGGGAGTCAACCCTTAGGATCCAGTAGGGAGGATCAACCTCCCAGTACAGTCCATAGAAGATCATACTTCAGAAGAAGTCAGCAGATACAGCGAAAGTAGGTGGCTCCGAAGATCATATAGATTTAGAGGGAGAGAGAGGCGTCTTCCAGGAATTGAGGAGGCTAGATCATAGCTTCAGAGGCTTCTAGGAGATGTGAGATCTCCTAGGAGGATTCCCTTGTCTCGATAGACCTTGCTCCAGTGAGAGAGGAGGCAACCAGTTAGAAGGACTGGGATATAGATTTTGCCTCAGCTCCAAAAACCACACATGCTTTCCAGCTATGTGGCGTTGATGAGAAACATTATTGATTCAAAGCCTTCCACCATTGAAGAAGTTTTTGAGAAGCGGGAATGGAAGGATGCAATGATGGAGGAGTATAAATCCATCATGAAAAATGTTTTGTGGGAGGTGGTTCCGAGACCAGAAGGGAAGTCAGTAGTGACTTCCAAGTTGATCTACAAGATCAAGAAGACAAAGCTTGATCTATGGCCGGAGGATTCTCCCAGCAAGAGGGAGAAGATTATGACAAGACACTTTCTCCAGTATCCAAAATAAGTGTACATAAAGCAGCTACAAGATACATGAGAAGGAGTCTCATGTCTACAGATTAAAGAAGGCTTTGTACAAGCCTAAGCATGCACCCAGGACATGATAGGCCAGATCAGACGATTATTTGATGAGCTCGAGGATGGTTTCCCATTGATCCTACATGTGGATGACCTGTTTCTAAAAGGATATGAGAAGCTCATAGTTGGGTGTAACAAGGATCTTGTTTCAGAGTTTGAAATGAAGGATATAGGTTTGATGCATTACTTCTTGGGATTGGAAGTGTGGCAAAGATCAGATGAGGTTTTCCTTGGCCAAGGAAAATATATTGTTGAGATTATATAGAGATTTGGGATGATGGACTGCAAGTCCATGACCACACCCATGACGATAAATCTGGAGCTCTTGAGTGACAAATATTTAGATTTGGTGGATCACACAATGTACAAAAAGTTGATTGGATCCTTCATGTACCTGGTCAACACCAGGCCAGACATATGCCTTGCAATGAATACCTTGAATCAACACATGGTTGCATATATTTTAACCTTGTACAATATTTACTGCAAACACATTTTTAGTAAAAGAACAGAAAATATACAATGGCAAATACAAACATTACACAAAGATTTTTCCTCTGGAAACCCAAACCGATAAAAACAACATATTCTATATTCATTCATGGTGTTACATTGTTTACAATACAATACAAATATAGGATCCAGCGGCATCCAAAACCCTAACCCAATGACCTGTATTAGTCAACAACCCTAATTCCTTAACTGAAAATAGAAAATCATCGACAGAAACCATGTGCTAAAAAACTGCCCAAAAATGTGACACGTTTCCCAAGAAAAAAAAATCCCCTCAAACCCCCTTGCACGCCCGGCGCAATGAAAACACTACTACTCATGAAAATAATATAACACATACCCAACATTCTCCCATTTGTTGTTTTCTTTGCATACAGGGGGTTACAGGGTTACATAGTAAACAACCCAGGGCAGCAATGCCCATGGATCCTCTACACCAAGAGAACTTCTTAGTGCTCACAGATTTTGTTAATGAATCTGCAACATTCTTCAAAGTGTCCACCTTCATCAGCAATACTTTCTTTTCTTCAACCATGTCTCTCACAAAGTGATATCAAATATCAATATTCTTTGTCTTTGAATGATAAGTCGGGTTCTTCGTCAGAAAAATTGCACTTTGATTGTCACAATCTATCTTTCCAGTTTGTTGTACCAACCCAATACCTGAACACAATCTTTGTAACCATATTGCTTCCTTACTTGCCTGAGTAGCTACCATGTATTCAACTTTTGTAGTTGAAAGTGCCACTACAACATGTATTTTTCTCATCCAAACAGGTTAAACACATACCCACTTGTAGATCTCCTATGATCCATATCTCCAGTCCAGTCTACATCCACAAAGCCATGTATATCCACCACTCTGTCCAATCCCGGTCTTCCTTGGTATCACAATCCATAACTAGCAGTGCCACACAAATACCTAAAAACCCTTTTTACTATTGTCCAATGCTCCTTCCCTGGTTTTGACATATACCTGCTCAAAACTCCCACTGCATGTGAAGTGTCTGGTCTAGTACAAACCATTGCATACATCAAACTACCAACTGCACTCGCATATGGAACATGAGACATGTCCTCTTCCTCTTATTGTGTCTTGGGACACTGATCGATAGATAACTTTACACCAACAAGACTAGGAACCTTGATTGGTTTACATTCCTGCATATTAAACCTCTGCAATATTGTTTGGACATATTTTCTCTCATTTAACCATAATTTCTTCTTTTTTCGATCTCTTTTAATTTCCATGCCCAAAATGAAATTTGAAGCACCGAGATCCTTCATGTCAAATTTAGAGGACAACTGAGTTTTCACATCCTGGATAATCTTCTTGTTGTTTCATATCAGAAACATGTCATCCACATACAAGACCAAACAAATCAATTGATCACCAATTAATTTAAAATACACACAGTGATCCTCTTTTATTCTTGTGAAGCCAAGTCCCATCATATAAGTATCAAATTTTTGATACCACATCCTTGGTGATTGTTTTAAACCATACATGGACTTTTTCAGCTTGCATACCAACTCCTTATTTCCCTTCACAACATAACCTTCGGGTTGTTTCATATAGATTTCTTCTTCCAGATCCCCATGTAGGAATGTTGTCTTCACATCCATCCGTTCTACATCAAAATCAAATGCAACATCAACATATAACATAAATATTATAGAGGTTAACTTTGCAACAGGAGGAAAAATCTCACCAAAAGTAATTACCTCAACCTCGGAATAACCCTTTTCTACTAACCGAGATTTGTATTTATCCACTTTTCCTTCTGCATTCAGCTTCTTTTTAAATACCCATTTGTTACCAATGGGCTTTCTTCCAGCCAAAATCTCCACTAGATCCCAAGCCTCATTCTTATCCAAGGCTTACATTTCTTTGTCCATGGCCTTTTTCCATAGATTTTCATCCTCTGAATCCACTTCCTCCCTGACATTTCTAGGATCATCATCAGTAATAGACAAAGAAAAATTTGAACAGAAATCAGATGGAGTATACCTTTCCGCTAGCCTTCTTTCTTGAACCGATCTCCTCAATATTGAAGTATGAGGATCTTCTTCTTTTGATTCCTATTCTTTTGTAGAGTCTGATTCATCATCCTTTAAATCAAACTCTATTTTCTCTGGTTCTTCCTTACTTGGTAGGACTTCCTGTTTAACAACATCTTTCATTTCTCTAAATACCACATCTCGGCTATACACTACCTTTGTATTTTTTGGGTTCCAAAACTTATAACCTTTGAGACCATCTTTATATCCAATAAAGATACACTTTTCAGCCTTCTTATCTTGCTTACTCATGTTTTCCTTCGGAACATGATCATATGCATCATAGCCAAATACCTTGAGATGTGTGAGAGAAGGTTCCTTACCAGTCCATACCTCTTGTGGAGTCTTGTCATCCAACGTTGATGAGGGAGATCTGTTGATCAGGTAACATGCAGTACCCACTGCTTCTGCCCAGAATTCTTGCCCTAAATCGACACCACTGAGCATGCACCTTGCTTTTTCCATCAGTGTCATGTTCATCCTTTTTGCAACTCCATTCTGTTGAGGTGTATATGGAGTAGTCTTCTACCTTACTATACCGCACTTCTTACAGAATTCTTCAAATTCATTCCAATAGAACTCTCCGACATTATCTGTCCTCAACACCTTAATTCTTTTCTCTGTTTGATTCCCAACAAGATCCTTAAACTGTTTAAACCTATCAAAGACTTCATACTTCTTCCTGAGGAAATACATCCAAGTATTCCTCGAGAAGTCATCTATAAATGAGACATAGTACACATATTTTCCCAATGATGGGACCGACACAAGTCCAAAAACATCATTGTGAACTAGCTGTAAGATTCCTTCTGCCCTCATTGCACCAGAGGGGAATCTTACCCGATTATGCTTCCCATATAGACAATGTTCACATAAATCAAAATCCAGAGAGAAGTTAGACATACCTTCAACCATACCTTTACCGTGTAGTAGTCGAAGACCCTTCTCTCCGATATGCTCCAGTCTTTGATGCCACATCATAACTTTTTCTCCAGAGACTGTAGGAGTTCTTTCTTCTTCAAATCCAATATTAGGAACAATGGAACTATTACACCCATCACTAATAGTTCTTCCTTGCAGCTTATACAAAGTTCCAAACCGAACTCCCTTCAGCAACACCATTGCTCCTCGAGCCATCCTGCGGTTTTCCTTTTTGAATATTGTTCTAACCCCTGCATCGTCCATTTTTCTTACAGAAATCAAACTTCTGGACAAACCTGGGATGTGCAGAACACCAGGCAGTGTTCTAATCCTTCCATCTATGAGCCTCAACTTGAATTTTCCTTGTCCTATGATTTTGGTTGTCGAATCATCACCTAAGAAAACATTACCTCCATCATATCTTTCATATTCGCAGAACGACTCCCTGTGGGGAGTCATATGAAAGGATGCACCAGAGTCAACCAACCATGCCTCATGATCTCCATGTGTTATTGAAGAAGCCAAGTATGCATCCCCTCATTCTTCCTTAGAGGTCTTTTCTTCTGTAGAAGGAAATTCTTCAGATCCCTTCTTTTTCTCAAATTTGGATCCACATTGTTTCTTGTAGTGCCCTTCTTTTCCACATCTCCAGCATACCTTTACAAACTTTCTGGCAGATTTAGATCTACCCTTAGAATTAGATCTCCCACTTGAGAACTTAGATCTATTTATTTCCTAGGAACGTCATCTTGCAAATAATGTGTTTGTGCTTTGTCCTTCCATATTATTTTTTCTCATCTCCTTCGACAACAAGGACGAGACCACTTCATCAAACTTAAAGGAAGTTGTATAACTACCTATGGCCACAACCAGACTATCCCATGAGTCTGGTAAAGAACAAAATAAACTGATACATTTATCTTCATCTGAATTTTTAATCTCAACAGATACTAACTGACTTACCACAGTATTGAAGGCGTTCAAATGCTCTACCACCAAGTCTCCATCTCTCATCCTCGGGTTATACAACTTCTTTCTTGGGAATATTTTATTCACTGGGTACTTAGACTGATACAACTTCCCCAACTTATCCGATAAATCCTTGGTTGTAGCTTCCTCTAACATATTCAACAATACTGAATCTGAGAGACACAGTCGGATTGTGCTCTTTGCCTTCCGATCCAACTTTTTCCAATCATCCGTTGAAGTTCCTGTAGGTGCAGTACCTAGATCTACCACGATCCATTGATCTTTGTACATCAACAGATCTTCCATATTGAGCTTCCATGACTCAAAACGTTTCCCATTAAACTTCTCGATCTTCATTTTCGAATTGCTCACCATTTCTTTTCACCTGAAAAATCAATACCACAAATCTCCCACTATAACAAGGCTTATCACAGTCTCGAGCCAAACCCTTGACCACAAAGGTTCCCCACTGAAGCCAACAAAGCTCTGATACCAAATGTAGATTTTAACCTTGTACAATATTTACTGCAAACAGATTTTCAATAAAAGAACAAAAAATATACAATGGAAAATACAAACATTACACAGAGATTTTTCCCCTGGAAACCCAAACCAGGAAAACTAGCATATTCTATACTCATTCATGGTGTTACAATGTTTACAATACAATATACATATAGGATCCAGTGGCATCCAAAACCCTAACCCAATGACCTAGATTGGTCAACAACCCTTATTCCTTAACCAGAAATAGAAAACCATCGGCAGAAACCATGTGCTGAAAAACAGCCCAAAAATGCAACACGTTTCTTGAGGTAAAAAAAAATCTCGAGGGCGCTGCCCCCGAACCCCTGCGCGGGGGGATTTCTCCCCACAACGCAACATAGACACTACTACTCGTGCAAAGAATATAACAAATACCCAACAAGTTGAACCTAGAAATGTATATTGGATGGCAACAAAGCATATGTTGAGGTACCTTCATGGTATGGTTGGATATGGATTGAGATATGTCTTGGGTGGAGATGTGAAGTTGCAGGGATATACATATTATGATTGGACAGGGAGTGCAGTGGATCGGAAGAATATTTCCAGATGTTGCTTCAGTCTAGGAACAATCATGATCTCATGGTTGATTAGGAAGCATACATCAATATCACTTAGTAAATCAAAAGCAGAGTATATCGCAACAAGCGTGACAAGTCGTGAAGCAGTGTGGTTGTGGAAGTTGCTAGCTAGGATATTTAATCTAGAATTAGTGCCAACTCTGATACATTGTGACAATCAAAGTTGTGTGAATCTTACCAAGAACCTTGTATTCCATGATAGGTCTAAGCATATAGAGATAAAATATCATTACATCTGGGACATGGTGCAGAGAGGAGTTGTGGAGCTCCAGTCAATAATTAAGTATGAGTACTTTAGGGACAATCTTGGAGTGTTTTCGAATGTCCACCCTCATTGAGAGGGAGGTGTGTTTTTTCTTCTCATGCCAACTAGCCCCTCTGGCCAAGGGTTCCCTGGATCAGTCATGTGAGGTGATTGAGGAGGTAATGCATTGTTAGACCTACTGAGAGAAGAAACATCACATGCATAGTCGTAAGACTATGGTGGAGGCTGTGTGACTCTAGACAATAGTTGTGTGCTACTTTGGTGGATGTGTTCCATGGGCGAAGGCTGTGTGACTCTAGACAGTAGTTGTGTGCTACTTCGATGGATTTGTTCCACTGGCGGAGTCTGTGTGACTCTGAAAAGTAGTTGTGTGCTACTTCGGTGGATGTGTTCCACTGGCAGAGGATGTGTGACTCTGGATAGTAGTTTTTTGCTACTTTTGTGGATGTGTTCCACTGGAAGAGGTTGTGTGACTCCATATAGTAGTTGTGTGCTACTTCGGTGGATGTGTTCCACTGTCAGAGGTTGTGTGACTCTGGAAAGCAGTTGTGTGCTACTTCGGTGGATGTATTCCATTGGAGAAGGTTGTGTGACTCCGGACAGTAGTTGTGTGCTACTTTGGTGGATGTGTTCCACTAGCAAAGGTTGTGTGACTTTGGACAATAGTTGTGTGCTACTACAGTGGATGTGTTCCACTAGCAGTGACTTTGTTTCACTATACAATAGTTGTGTACTACTTGGTGGAAATTTTGATCTATGGGATGATATTATAGTAGTTGTGTGTTACTAGTTGATTGTGATAAAGACTACCAGATCGCTTGATGTAGTTGTGTTGCTCCCACTTGATCATAGAGACTATTCCTGATAATTCGAGTTATCAAAGGCATTGTAGTACCCGAGTGTCTACTAGAAGATCTTAGAGTAGTCAGTGGACTACCAAATGAAGACATCGTGAAAGATGTCTCCCTAACTAAGAGGGAGTGTTGATGTTTTGTTAGCTGCGGGAGGATATTTCCCTCCTAGATGACCTTTCTTAGACTCGTAGAAGATTCTGGAAGCAAGAGATCCATTGAATAGATATTGAAATACCCTAGAAGAGAAGTCGGCCCAGAAGAATAAAGTAATAATGAAAAGACACATGTCCAGAGAAGAAGTCAACCCAGTCTAGTGGCCAGAAAGACTATAAATAGAGGACGTCTTGGCTCATTTGTTCACTCACACAGACTCTCCCAGCTACATAGAAGCAAGGCACAAGTTTGGAGGAGGTGATGCAGTAGTTGTAGTTGCACAGTTTATTTGTGTTCAGTCTTTTGGCATCTCTCTCATGTGCGCTACTCCTTGAGGAGGTGTGCTACCTTTGTATGGTGTTGTTGTTGCAGCTGGGGTGGTATTTCTGGTTGAGCTAGAACTTGTGTTAGGTTTTATCTGATTGGACGTTCTTTTTGAACATAATCTATCTAAGAAAGGTTGTTGGGTTTTTCCCCCATTTGTGCTTTTCTCAGGATAAATCTCTTGTGTACTGTGTCTACTATTTATTCTACTACTATGGTATAATTGTTAATGTTAACTAAGTTAAAGAACACTACTTCTCCATAAGTAAAGGAAAATCTAACAATTAGAAAGCACAGGATTTTATCAGACCTCAATGATCTTTGGGATAATTTTATAGAGACAATTGCAAAGAGAAATAGGTCAAAAGTCGTTAAATGAAGAAGGATAGTCCATCTTTGGAATAACAACAGTGAAAGTAGAATTTATACTAGGCATCAACGTACCTGAAATGAAAAATTATTTTACCAACTGGAGTAGATCACCCCCAACAATGTCAAAGAAATCCTCAAAGAATTCAGTTTTCCTTCCATCTAGCCCTAGACTTTTATCTTTCCTAAAACTAGAAATTACTTCCCGAAGATCCTCTTTAGAAATTTCATGAAACAATTCTTTGTTTATCTCGTCATCAATGAATCTCGGGAAAAGATAAATTTCCTTAAGGATTTCATCTATTTTTACTTGCTCCAGCTCCATAAATAATCATTTGAAATGTTCAATTCCTAGTGAAGCCAAATCAGAAAAACCATGTGCCTTGTTTCCTTGAGCATTGATTAACTCCCAAATAATGTTATCGTTTTTCCTGTAGTAAGCAAATTTTTGAAAAAAAAATTATATTATGGTCACCTGCCTCAATCCATAAGGATCGACTCTAGAGTCTAAAGGAATTTTCTTGGTCCAACAATAGATGATACCTATGGGATTCCAAAGTTCAACATGTTTCCAAGTCTATAGGAGACCCTTGATCTCCCTACATATGACCATATCAATTTTCAAACTCAGCCTCAATGTTCCAAAGCAAGATCTATTGCCTTCCTCCATTCATTGGCCCAAGAAGATACTTTTTCTATAAGCCTTCGAAGGGAAATGAAAAATTGTGAGCTAGCCAAGACATTAAAATCAAATTGATAAGGGGACCGATTATCTCGGATATTAATCTGAAATTCCTCCAACTCCACCCACGAAGGGTTACATTTGAAGGGTGCACCAAGATTTCCATTTGACCGACCCAATTCTAAGAAAATGGGGAAATGTTATGAGCAACGAATTGTACCAACCCATGAATGATATGACCCAATACCTTGAAGAATTATGTGACGAGAAATAAAGAAATCAAGGCATTTGTAAACCCCATCAACACCACACTGATTGTTTCTCTGCATCGACCTTAATTGGATAGGTTCAACATTAACCAAGCTAGTCAATTCGAGCTTGTCAATAAAAAAGTGGGTCAGCTTATCCTCATGAGCTGAAGGTCCCCAAATTTCTTCCTTGATGAATGTGAAATTTAGATCGTTGATGATGATAATATTATCAGTCCGAAGACAATTTAGGGAAAACAACTGAGTCCAAAATGCCTCCTTACCCTCATGTGGACCATAGAGATTGAGAATGGTAATGGATCGATCCAGTTCCTTGCAAAAAATCTTTGTACAGAGACATAAACCAATAGAGAAACAATTTAAAAGATCACAATCATATGACAGACCAGTGATAAGCTCCCCATAATTCCCTTAAGAATCCACACCATAAAATCCCCAGCCCGAGAACAATTTTCCCAACTCGAAAATAATAGAATCATTGTGTCCCATCGATTCCTAAACTAAAACTATATTGGGTCGATCCACGTCTACAAGTATCCTCATGGAGTTTTTTTTGTCCCTTCCTTCCAAGCCTCATACTTGACGGACATAATTTTCATGGTGAACCCACCTTTCAGGGCTATTTCGACTCTAAGGACCCCTAAGATAAGTCTTTGCCTTCCATGTGATGCTTCATGAGAAGCATGTTCATGTGAAAATTTTAACATTGATTTATTGTCTACTTTACCATGACTAGACTCTTTAATGACACCAGACCCCAAGCCCCCAAAGGGATTCTGACCCTAAACAGTTACCTGAAGTATTGAAAGATACAGTTCCCTACCAGAAGACATAGAAAGTGATCCCAAAGAGACAACCTTGTGAATGCTAGATGGTTTACGGGTAGAACACTCAACACCCTTTTTAAGGCCGACAACAAAATAGCCTTCATCCTGACCCACATGAGAGCTTTTAGTTGAGGCCAATGTAGCAGAGGTACAAGGCCCAAAATCAGCCCACACACAAGCATAGTATCCCCGGAGGGAGCAGGAGAAAAAATGGGAGTAGAATTTAAAGTATGAAAATTCTTACCTGAAGCCCAAGTTGTCATCACATTGCTGGTCCAAAGAGCTTCCAACTTGCTCCATTGAGAGGTTGAGAGGTCCAAATCATTACAAAAAAAATCCAGTCCCCATGGAATTTCTTTCTAAAATCAAAATCATAATCGACAAGAATATGACCCACCATATGCAAACATGAATATTGAAAGGGCACATTGATTTCATCGACATTTCAAAATGGATAGTGCATGGAGATGTGACCCCTTATTCCACATGTATAACCCTACATTACTCTTCAACGACCTCGATTTTGGCCCTGGTTCTTATTCATATTTGGTTTAGCAATTGTGCACCATTTTGAGTACTCCCTGGGTTTCATGCTTATACAACATTGATATTATCCTAGTAAGATGGATCAACATTGTATAACCAAATCCTAGATGCCAACCAAGAGGTTTAGGTTGAGATGCAATGGTGAACAAGGGTAGTGGAATAAGTTGCACTAAAGCATCCATAATGTTTAGAGAAATTTGTTGAGCTATGACAAACTTTATTGGAATAA
>ML813976.1:126274-136848 GCA_009831015.1 Picea engelmannii | reverse complement strand
TACCTAAGGTGACCATACATATGAAGGATGGAGCACCAAAAATGAATCTTAACATTGTCTATCTCCTGACAATAAGAACAATTCTCCACTTGGATATCAATTCCTTCAAGCAATCCATCTCCCAAGTTCATTTCCACAAAAATATTTTCCATTGAGGTCTTGTCTAGGAAGCATGTTTTCTCGTCAATATCCAACATCGATCAAACTAGGAAGTCATCCATCAAACTATGTGACACATGCCTCCAAGTTAGCACTTACACATTTATGCCATGTAATTTACTTTCTTACAATCATGAAGCCAAATACCAAGGGGTTATTAGTCCCTCCATGAAACTTCTTAAATCATGGTGCCAAATGCCAAGGGGTTATTAGTCCCTACATGGGACTTTTAGCTTATGTTTTTTGTACTTTCTCTTTGTTGGTCCAATAAGTCCCTATATGGAACTTTTATCTCGTGTGTTATGAACTTTATCTTTATTGGTCCAATTAGTCGCTACATGGGATTTTTAGCTCCATGTACACTTTCTCTCTATTGGTTCAATCATACATCTACAAAATAGAAAAATATTTCTTAAGTTTACCTAGGACATTTGAAAATTCCATATTAATCTGGGTTTTGAGAATATTTAATATGTGGATTTATTGTTTTTCGTATTGTATTTGGGAAAATGTCTCTTTGGTTTTCTAGGGTATTATGTCAAAAGATAAAAATAATAATTTTCCTTCAACTCTATAAGTTTTAATCGAGGCTACCTATTCAACTCTGTAAGTTTTAATGGAGGGTACCTATTCATATATGAAGGTGGAAGGAGGTGGAAATTAGATGAATATGAGGGAATATATGTTTATTTTCCATTTTTCAAAAAACTTGTAGGTTACCAATTCATGTATGAAGGTATGCATGAGGTGTAAATGAGATGAATATGAGCAAATTTATGTTTATTTTCCATTGTTCAATATGGTTTAGCATGTGTTTTTGTTGTTGTCAGGATTTGGTGGTCCGTTCTTGTCATGGTGTCGCTCAGAATTTGGTGGGTGGTGTGTTCTTGTCATGGGTTTTTTAGATGTATTATCAACTATGATACATGGTTGTGGCTATCTTGGTTGTTGTGGTGCACTATGGAGTTTCCTATAGTTGGTCTCTAATATGGTGATTGGTCGTGGTTTTCTTAGAGATCGTGGTGTACTGTAGAATTTAGTGGAACATGAATTGTGCTCATTGTGGCATAGCCTAAAATTTTGTGGGTGCTCTATGTTTCCCATGGGTTTCATGGTTATGGTCTCGATTATTGTTTTTTGTTGTGGTTGTCTTGGTGATCATGGTGCACTCTGGAATTTGGTTGTTGTTCCATGTTTTTCATTCCTCTCTTGGGTTTGGTCTCGATTATGGTGTTTTGTAGTGATTGTCGATGTGTGGTAAAACATTTCATGGAGGAGAGTTGGTTTTCCATAGGATTGTGGGTAGTTTCATTGCTACCTCTTACATACACTGGTAGATTGGTTGGAATTGTTGGTATTTGACACATAGAAAGGGATGTGTTTTCCTTGTGACAGTTTTCTTCAAATTGGATTTGTCCATATGTGTTTTCTTTTCGAGATGGTCTTTAGCACATAGAAAAGTATGTGTTTTCCTTGTTAACATGTTTTTTGGTTTGGATCTATCCTTGTGTGTTTTCTTTTTGTATATGATATGGGTTTCACGTTGTTATGTCCCATGTTCAATGCTAGGTTTCTTTGACTCCTACAAAATTATTATTGTTTCCCTATAGTATTGGGGTTTAGGATGGCCTTGTGGGAGTTGACAATGAAACACATGGGGGTTTGCAAAAATTAGAGGCGTTTTATGTCATGTGGTTCCTCTTCCTTGAGTAGAGGATGCCTAGTTGGGTTATCCTAGTCTAGTATTTATACATTTCTATACCATTTCTAGAAGTTATGGCATTGCTCAAGTTCAAGTGAGAATTTTTTATTTAGGTTCATTTTGCACAAATCCAACAAACAACAACCTTAATACTTTTTTTTTCTTAGATCCATATGATAAATTTATCATGTCTTTAGTGTTTTCACATTTTAATATGTCCTTAATATGTCCAAAATCAAGAGGGATATCACATTAAATTAGGTGGTTGACCACTAATATTGGTAATTGCACCCTAGTCTAATTGTGCATCCAAAACTAAAGACATAAAAATTTTATTTAGAACTGTGAATATGATGATGGACTACTAACTAACAACGCGTGCACATGCAATTGAATGTACAACCAAACAGGTACCTGTCAGATATTTCTTCATCGAGTGAGGAAATCTTAGGACAAATAGAAGCTGGAAATGCGACTGCATCTAGTAGATATGATAAGCAAATAAGAACCAGAGGTGAAAAAGTCAGAATAAAATTTTGTAGACGCATGAAATTTTTTCTTGCCGAAGGTGGATCATGCTCTTATGATGATGAGAGCATAGGAGACATAGATGTTCCACTCAGGTATAAGCATCTGGTGAAAAAATGGGTACCTAAGGAACTACCTCCTATATATGTTGACTCCGTTGTCAACAATAAGACATATCGCATTGCACCATCCTCCCTGCATGGCTTGGGGCTATTTTCCATGGATGGAATAATTTTAAAATACAATACAGTAACTGAATTGATGGACTATGTCGGATCGTGTTACAATTATAACGACTGGATGTGGTTGGTCCGGTACATGCGAAGTATGCAGAGATATGCACTCGCCGCAAATTATATACAACTAATAAACAAGGATAAAAATAAGGAAGCGACTATCTATATTGATGGAATGCCTAAATCTTCAAGAAATATTGTAGGGTTTATAAATAGCACATGACCCGAGACAACAAACAAACAATCGAATTGAATATATGAGGGACATGAAGAGAATTGGGTAGTCCTATGCACAATAAAAAATATAGCTCCCGGGGAAGAGTTATTAGTGGATTACCATTTCAATCAAATAGAAACATTGACTAATAGTGTGTAGGTTCTTATGCAACACCTCTTTAAGAAACCTCTACTTAATGCATTATATTTTTTTATTATCTTTAACATTGTTGTAAATATTATCTTTAACATTATTTTTTTGTTATCATTAACAATTTTTTAAATATTTGGGGGTTCTAATTATATTATAATGTGGCAGGATGATCGTGGAAAAGGGCCAGCCGTAGAACATGTAAATGATTATCAATTTCCACTTTCATTTTACGTTGTTTTTATATTTGCTTATGTAATTTATTTGAAATAACATTGTTTTTGTTGAAATTATATGTAGTCAACATGCCATGCTCTTATTAAAAAAAAAGATCATTAAAGCTAACAAGGAACTTGTTAGCTTGTTAGATCATCTAGAACAAACTCCTAATGTCAAAGAAAATACCAAGCTCCTTATGTCACAACTTAACAAATATAAGGTAATAACCATACTTTAAAGTGTTTTTTTTAATGCACTCATATGTTCAATTATGATACTTTGTTCTTTAACTTTTACATTATCTCACGAAAAAACATTTTCTTTTTTATAAAGGAATATTTGGAGCCTGTTCAACCTAGTGTTGGTAGTAGTGGAGCTACAGAGATGCTACAGAGTCCTGATGCATGTTGTCATACAGCTGCTAGAGCGCTATTTACTTCTCCATATTCCACACCTCATTTAGATAGGAGCCATGACACGCACCGACAGGCATCCACACCTCGATCAGAGTCTAGAGATGGTGGCAAAGATGAGGATCATAGTGATGTGTTTGAGATGGTTGCATTTCCTGGAGCTAGACGTGTGACAAGCACAGGGACCCTTCCGTGCACATTTTTGGTCGACGATAATGGACTTCCATTAAAACAATCAAGACTCTCAGGTAGTTTTAATTCATATTTTAATCATTTAATGTTGTCCTCATACATAAATCATCTAGATTATTAATTTTAAATTAATGATCATATCTTTTTGTGTGTAGGAAACGACATTTTTTATAGGCACGTAGAGAGAAAGACCTTGTCTATTTTTGGGGCAACCTTACGCATGAGGTGGAATTGCTAGAATTCCAACCTCAAAAAGGAACTTATGGATTATCTTGAAGGCCTCTTTGGTGTAGAGTGGTCACATCTACAGCGGGAAAATATTTAAAATATATGCAGGATGTTTATAGACAAAGCCTGGCAATAAATCCTAGGTATGAGCGCCCTCCCTCAATTCCAGAGAGGGAGTGGAAGGTGATCATTGATGATGCAAAAGAGAAGATTTTGAAAAAATCAAGAGAACAAATAATTGGTACACCAAGGTAAATTACAATTTTTTGAATTCAATACTAGCTTTATTTTTCTTTAGATCTAAATAAAAGTGTAGTTATATATAACATACTTGAAAATTTTGATCATAGGTTGTCTAACACTTTGAAGGAAACCAAAGAAATGATTGTCAAACATGGCTAACACAAGCTAGGCTAGGGAAGCTACTCGAGGTTACAGTCATGAATCGTAAGTACCCAAACATCTTAAGAATATTATTTGTATCACCTTACAACTTTAAGGTAATTGCAGCCAAAAAAATTAAAAAACCATACCCTTATGCAATGCAGGGCGACGAATTTGGAACTGAAACCATGGAGGAAGAACTCCAACTTGGTTACAAGTATGGTTATAAATCCATGGTTGATCATAGGAAAAGCATGGGGCAGACCCCAATATCCAATTTGCGGGATAAGGTAAATAAAAATCAGTCCACATTAACCTTTCGTTACTTATAAAATACGTAAATGACTGATATCATCCATAATTTAATGTCTTACTTTGTTTTAATCAAGGGAGAAACATTATCAACTAAACCATTAGTACTGGACAACAAAGCGTTGATAGTGAAACACAACCAGAAGACCATGGTGCTCCCCAACAACCCCATCCCAGTGAGGTACAACCCCAAGATGTTCATGTGACCGAGGCCCACGACGGTAAAATGTCTATATATTAATCATATACTTAATAATTTTGTACTTATAAATTTTGTACTTATCAAATTTGACGTTTCAATGGAAGAGAATGTCCTAGATGATCCTCCTCGACCTCAAGATCAGGTGAATAGGCTGGCAGCCATTCCAACGGTGCCGACTAGAGGACCAGGTAAATAATTACATTACATATTTGTTTTTTAATATTAATGAACTACTTCAATGATATTTAAAAATTGGCCATATAAATTTAATATTTTTTATTTTTTTAGGTGACAACCCCTCACAGCAGCATCCACGTCATGGGTACAAGACCAGACGTACTCGGCATGAAAGCACTGAAACAACATCAACTATTGAAGAGCACCCAGTAAACGAAGACATGGACATCGTGAATTTATTTTGGTAAACGAAGACTGGAAAGCACAAAATAAGACTAAAATAAATTCATGATGTCATGTAATAATTTTATAAGACAGTTAGATGTACATTATATAGTTGAACATGTAATGATGGATATAATGCATTGACATTATGGGTACTTTTTCATCTGATAATATACACAAGGCTATTTCTATGGCTTGTATATATCTATGAATGTAATTTTGTTATGCACTTAATGATAATTTCAGCTTCTCTTAATGATGCAAATTCCAAAATCGTGTGACATGATACATGTAACTTTGAAAGTCTTGTGACATGTTTCATTGTGTCTCACATGACAAAGAGAATTACCATTCATTTCATTGTGTCTTTTCATTTTGTTATGGACATGGTGTTGCTACTCAACATTGCCTCAAATCTTACTTATTCATTCCTCTATGATATGTACAATGATGTTGAACCTTCCACAAATAATTGCGAGCAGAAAAATAAGCCAAGGACAGGAACCCAAGGATTTCAATGTTAAGGTCTTGTGATTCCACAAGGTGGGATACAAAGAGGAATTGTTTCCATGTATAAACATGTTAAATACCTTGATTGAGAATGCAGATGTAACAAGTTGAACATTGAAATCATAGAGCGATGACATAATCGAGAAATATGGGTGGTCATAGATGTTTAGCTATTATTCAGTCATTTAACCTTTTAATGTCTTTGAAAAATGTAGGTTTGAAGGGTGGTTACCTCCACGATCCAAAACACATTTCCGAAAAGGTATAAATAATTTTCTTCTCTTGCATCATGAAATTTTCCTTCATTTCCTTGTATACTTAAATTCAAAATCGGAAAAAAAAAATAAAAAAAAAATGACACATAGCATGCATAACACATAATTTTTTTATGACTGGGAGAAATAGCAATTTTTCATAATCATAAACAAAAAAATGAGACTTATCTTTTAACAAAAAATGGTCCAAGAGATTGGTTATGTAAGAGGAAATTTCCACTGAACCACAACCATCTAGTGTAGATACCACCACCAACCTAGGCTATGAGACCACCATGGTCAAAAAAACAAGCAATAAGATTCTATATTTCTCATCCCAACCTTTCTACTCACATTCTTACCTAACCTTCTCAACACAAAGAATTACAAGAATCTGATTCATCCTGCGATAGATAAGGAACTCTCTTCCACTACAACATGCAGCATAAGGAATATATTCACTTTATGTACTTCATGGTCCCTTAGATATATTATTCTCTCTAGTTATCTTTAGTGTGAATAGAAAGATATTGATCTATTGTATTCTTTCTAAGAATTTCCTAAAAGAACCATATTTGTCTCTCAAGGATATAAAGAGTATATAATGGATAGTGAATGATGAATTGTTATCTTCCCTATCCTATATGCTCACCTACAACCACTATATTTCATCCAAAGTCTACAATTTTCCTCTTCTTGATGTTGATTTTGGTTAATTTCCAAATTGGTATGGGTTGGAAATGGAGAATAAAACATGAAATATGTAGAGAATTAATGTTAGAGTGCTTTCCACAATGCTAGAGTCAGTGACAATGATATCATTGGTGGAAATGATGGATGGAATTACCTATTACTAGAGGAATATAGGACTCTTACACTTCCCATGGCATGAATATTGTACTCAACCCATGCTCCCATTATTATGTGAAAAGACTTTCCCCACAAACCTCTTACATAGATTCAAGGATTGGTTGATAATTCAAAGAAGGTATATGGCTTCATTTAAGGCACATTGTAGAATACTATGAGTTCTGAGAATGACCTTGGAGATAGAGGATTTATTTTACCATAGGTACCCTTTCATCTTCCCCTATAGTGGAATCATAGTGCCTCTCATGCCTTCATGTGTTTTCTATGGTGTGTTGCATCACCATACATTGAAGCACTTGGAAGGCCTAATTACTATTTAACTATTTGAGTGAAGGTCATTAGTGTTGTGTTAGAGTCTTAGGATTGTGTTTTGTATTTGTAAAATACACCATGTGAAAATATTACATAAAATCCATACATTGTCATTGATCTATTGAAATAAGTATTATCAAATAGTTGTTGTACCACCCGAGCACATATTTTAGTTTAGACACATTTTCTTTGAGTATTTCATCTTCTATATTGCACTATTTATTTTATATGTAACCTTATAGGTTAGAAATATTTAAGCAATTTTAAACTATAGTGAACTCCATAGCATTCAGCCATTTCCTTAGGCTTCATGGCCCCCCTCCATTATTATGAGAACTTCAAACCTTAGCAATTCTCTTGAACCTCTTGTATGGTAGACGATGCACTAGATACATATGGTTAAGATGGATTTTGATTATGCATGGGCTTCTCAAGCATGGGATGATATTTTATTAGGTAGAATTCATATCTAATCTTCTTGAACAATGTATTACAAAGGATAAAACTCCCTTAGATAGTGGTGCACTTGAGTTTTACATGGTGTCTTATCTTATGTATTGTGAATGTGTGAGCTAAGAGTTTTCTTGTTTCAAGCCCACCTAGTAGCCTTCCTTTGCACTTGTACATGGTTATTTACTCATAGATGTTTATCTATTATTCATTCATTTAACCTTTTAATGTCTTTGAAAAATGAAGGTTTGAAGGGTGGTCACCTCCACAATCCAAAACACATTTCCGAAAAGGTATAAATCATTTTCTTCTCTTGCATCATGAAATTTTCCTTTATTTCCTTGTATACTTAAATTCAAAATCGGAAAAAAAAAATTGACACATAGCATTCATAACACATAATTATTTTATGAATGGGAGTAATAGTAATTTTTCATATTCATAAACAAAAAAATGAGACTTATCTTTTAACAAAAATTGGTCCAAGAGATTGGTCATGTAAGAGAAAATTTCCATTGAACCACAACCATCTAGTCTAGATACCACCAACACCCTATTCTATGAGGCGACCATGGTGAACAAACCAAGAAATAAGATTCTATATTTCTCATCCCAACCTTTCTACTCACATTCTTACCTAACCTTCTCAACACAAAGCATTACAAGAATCTGATTCATCCTGCGATAGATAAGGAACTCTCTTCCACTACAACATGCAACATAAGGAATATGTTCACTTTATGTACTTCATGGTCCCTTAGATATATTATTCTCTCTAGTTCTCTTTAGTTTGGATAGAAAGATACTTATCTATTGTACTCTTTCTAAGAATTTCCTAAAAGAACTATATTTGTCTCTCAAGGATATAAAGAGTATATAATGGATAGTGAATGATGAATTGTTATGTTCCCTATCCTATATGCTCACCCAGAACCACTATATTTCATCCAAAGTCTACAATTTTCCTCTTCTTTATGTTGATTTTGCTTAATTTCCAAATTGGTATGGGTTGGAAATGGAGAATAAAACATGAAATATGTAGAGAATTAATGTTAGAGTGTTTCCCACAATGTTAGAGTCAATGACAATGATATCATTGGTGGAAATGATGGATGACATTACCTATAACTAGCAGAATGTAGGACTCTTACACTTCCCATGGCATGAATATTGTACTCAACCCATGCTCCCATTATTATGTGAAAATACTTTCCCCACCAACCTATTACATAGATTCAAGGATTGGTTGATAAGTCAAAGAAGGTATATCGCTTCATTTAAGGCACATTGTAGAAGAATATGAGTTATGATAATGACCTTGGAGATAGAGGATTTATTTTCCAATAGGTCCCCTTTCATCTTCCCCTATAGTGGAATCATAGTGCCTCTCATGCCTTCATGTGTTTTCTATGGTGTGTTGCATCACCATACATTGAAGCACTTGGAAGGCCTAATTACTATTTAACTATTTGAGTGAAGGTCATTAGAGTTGTGTTTGAGTCTTAGGATTGTGTTTTGTATTTGTAAAATACACCATGTGAAACTCTTACATCAAAGCCATACATTGTCATTGACCTATTGAAATAAGTATTATCAAATAGTTGTTGTAACACTCGAGCACATATTTCAATTTAGACACATTTTCTTTGAGTATGTCATCTTCTATATTGCATTATTTATTTTATATGTAACCTTGTAGGTTAGAAATATTTAAGCAATTTTAAACTATAGTAAACTCCATATCATCCATCCATTTTCTTAGGCTTCATGGCCTCCCTCCATTCTTATGAGAACTTCGAGCCTTAGCAATTCTCTTGAACCTCTTGTATGGTAGATGATGCACTAGATACATATGGTTAATATGGATTTTGATTATGCATGGGGTTCTCAAGCATGGGATGATATTTTATTAGGTAGACTTCATATCTAATCTTCTTCCACAATGTATTCCAAAGGCTAAAACTCCCTTAGATAGTGGTGCACTTGAGTTTTACATGGTGTCTTATCTTATGTATTGTGTATGTGTGAGCTAAGAGTTCTCTTGTTTCAAGCCCACCTAGTAGCATTCCTTTGCACTTGTACATGGTTATTTCCTCATAGATGTTTAGCTATTATTCAGTCATTTAACCTTTAAATGTCTTTGAAAAATGCAGGTTTGCAGGGTGTTCACCTCCATGATCCAAAACACATTTCCGAAAAGGTATAAATCATTTTCTTCTCTTGCATAATGAAAATTTCCCTAATTTCCTTGTATACTTAAATTCAAAATCGAAAAAATAAAAAAAATAAAAAAAGAAGAAGAAGAAAAAAAGAAAAAATAAATAAATAAAAATAAAAATAAAAAATGACACATAGCATGCATAACACATAATTTTTTTATGACTCGGAGTAATAGTAATTTTGCATATTCATAAACAAAAAAATGAGACTTATGTTTTAACAAAAATTGGTCCAAGAGATTGGTCATGTAAGAGAAAATTTCCATTGAACGACAACCATCTAGTGTAGATACCACCACCAACCTAGGCTATGAGGCCACCATGGCATGAATATTTTACTCAACCCATGCTCCCATTATTATGTGAAAATACTTTCCCCACCAACCTCTTACATAGATTCAAGGATTGGTTGACAAATCAAAGAAGGTATATAGCTTCATTTAAGGCACATTGTAGAAGAATATGAGTTCTGAGAATGACCTTGGAGATAGAGGATTTATTTTCCCATAGGTCCCCTTTCATCTTACCCTATAGTGGATTCATTTTACCTCTCACACCTTCATGTGTTTTCTATGGTGGGTTGCATCACCATACATTGAAGCACTTGGAATGCCT